>OZ005614.1:1800000-2025000 GCA_963930655.1 Myrica gale | reverse complement strand
TGGTGCACCGTGACCTGAAACCAGCCAACATCTTGCTTGACCGCAACTATGTCAGCAAGATTGCTGATGTTGGCTTGGCCAGGTTAGTGCCTCAATCTCTGGCTGACAATGTGACACAGTATCGCATGACATCGACAGCTGGCACGTTTTGCTATATAGATCCAGAGTATCAGCAAACGGGAATGCTTGGAGTGAAATCTGATGTCTACTCCCTTGGAATCATGTTTCTACAAATGGTAACAGCCAAGCAACCAATGGGCTTGACTCACCATGTTGAAATGGCTATTGAAAAAGGAACTTTTGCTCAGATGCTGGATCCAGCAGTGCCTGACTGGCCACTTGAGGAGGCCATGTGTTTCGCCACGTTGGCCCTCAAGTGCTCAGAGTTAAGGCGGAAAGACAGACCAGATCTTGGTAGGGACATCCTTCCGGAACTCAACAGATTGAGAGCATTTGCTGAAGAAACCATGCACCCGACCTTGATCAATAGCAGTCCAGGCCTCTCACCCGAAAATAGCCAGGTTTCCCTGCACTTAGTAAGTTTGGCAGTGCTTAAGTTCAACCTTTTTTCATAGATGTGGAGAACTCTCCTAATCTCATCATCATTTTATTTAGGGGTTCCTTTAATTCTTGATTAACTTCTTCTCCCAGATGAAAAGCTTAATCAGCAACATATTGATGGTCTCTTTGCAGGAGGGTGATCTTCCACGTGAAAATTCTGAAGCGAGCTCCAGAACGCCATCTTTCTGATGAACAAGATCAAGTTTGAAGAAAAAACTAGATAAGGAGATAGTGACCACAAGGGAAAAACATAAACTTCCATAGGTGAAAAATGATGTAAATTGCATCATTGATTCATCAAAGCTGTGTTGGAATACTTCTCCATCTGTACTGAAGAATCAAGATGAAATCACAGTTTTCCCCAGCATGCATATGCTCAACTCTCCCCCTCAACCCCCGCCACGGGTTTGCCATCGAAGCAGTTTGTGAGACTTTAAAACCTTGTAACTTGTAAGGCCTCAGATTGTCCGACAGGGTTAAACCCTCTCATATGTAAGCACCAGGAGACTGAGAATTCAAACAGGCACCAACATCTTCCCAAGGCAGATGCTCCATCTGGCATGAATGTTGTCTATACTGTCCATCTATGTCATCAGATATTAGTCGTCGAAGCAGTTTGTGAGACTTTAAAACCTTGTAACTTGTAAGGCTGAGAGTTGTCCGACAGGGTTAAACGCTCTCATATGTAAGTTATCGTTTTTATACCCTCTTCTTCCTCTTCCAAGAGGTATACATTTTATCCTAAAAATTCGATCTTTATTTTACTCATTTCACACCGAACTGAAGTTCTCTAATAAGTAATATAAACCATCTGGGTACCTGGTCCAATTCATTCCGAAACCGTAATTGGTTTGGCAGCATCAAACACAAAATTCACATCTATCAATTCAAGCAATACAGACTTGTTTTGACTGTCCGAACGGAGAAGCAGAGAGTGTTTTTTTTTCACATCCCTCTGTATCTTCAATGCTTTACAAGCTGCTTTTAAATCTCAGTGCTTGGTCTCGTGTAGTGATATTCTAATCTTCTATGTTAACAGTCCATGCCATATTTCAACGCTATCACCGTTGAAGGGCTGTCCGGTACAAGCCCATTCCGAAATTGAGAGGCATTAAAGGGGTAACTAATCAGTAAATGTAGATACTTTCCAAATACAAATTGGGATGATTACAAAGTGAAGGTCCAGACACCAATAAAAGATACTCTCACCTTTTTATTATTATTACAATTTGCACCTCAAACTATCACACTTAACAGACTGCACCCCTAAACTATACAAGAGCTCTTCAATTTGTAACTCATGTCACAATTTAATTGTAAAGATATGCTAGATAGCCTATTTTTCAATAACTATCTCAATGAGATCTTAGCATAAGGTGTAAATTGAATACCTATTGTATATTTTGGGGTGCAAAATACAAAATTTAATAGTCTGTAGTACAAAGTTCTAAATAAAAATACTTGATCAATCCGATAGTATTATTTTATTAATAAAAATAAGAACGTATCCAGTCTTATTGGAAAGATAAGAGAGTTTTCCAAAGTTCTAAAGCCAAAGCGCTCCACCCAAATGCCAAGAACTGGTCGAATCTCCAATCCGAAGTTTTACCCATCCGTTCAATCCGATAGTAAACTTGATCAACTTCTTGCGACTACTTGTTCATGCTTGCATTTTCAAGCATACTACTTCCAGCAAAAATATCTTGCAATCGTCCCCCTAGTGTAAAGCGAGGTCGTGAAGCCAAATTCACTTCATAGCATTTTTCTGTTAAGAATTTTCTACAGAGGACATTTTATACGTTTCCGTCCTTTCCTAGAAGAAAGGAAGTAACTTTTTGATTCGGAATGAGGTCTTCAAATGAAAAAGACAGATGCTGTTTGGCAACATCAGAGGACAATGTCATCAGTTTAGACAGCAGAAAAGATTATATGTTTCAATGGATGTAATCTTTGTACCAGAAGAAACAAAAAAGGTTGTGATAGCCAGGTAACCGGTATGGTTTATGCCACTCCTAATCAAATTTGGAAGAAAACGGGGAAAAAAGAATCTAAGAAAAGCACCATTAATCTGTGAACAATGAGATTGAGGACATAAAATCCAAAAGAAAACCCGTTACAAAGCCAGGCAGATAATGTTTCGCATAACAACATAAGAGATCAAAAATTTCAAGGAAATGAATAATGACTCGCATCATAATCAGAAAGCTCAGAGCTAGTAAATAGACGTACAGACAAGGACCAAGAAAACGATTTGGCACTAACTCTACCCAAAAGAAGGGCAGAATTCCACTAAAGCACCCACTAACGGTAATACATGAGTTGTTGGCCGGACGAATTATTAGGATACCCATCATACATTGCTTGAGATCCCCCGGAGCTCAACCCCATGGAAGCAGAAGCCAGACGATGTTGTCCAGTCATCTGCAAAAGCGCTTGACCTGAGAGGCCAGATGCAGCCGCCTGACTTAAGGCAAGTTGCCTCTGATATGCCAACAAGTCAGCTGGAGAATAGCCTTGGTTCATACTAGCAGATGGAAGGATCTGATATGGTTGAGTAGGAGGAGCTAGTGGATTTGAAGCTGTCCCAAGAGGAGTTGGCTTGCTACCCCATGAGCACTGCACGCATGTATACAAAAAAGAATAGATATTTTCGTCAACCAGGTAAAAATGCTGCTCATAATTTACTTGAAAACCACTTCTCATGTAACACAGTACTTCTTGTTTTTCAGATGATCTCGCCAAGGCAATGACCTTCTAGGTCCTATGTTGAAACTAATAACATAGATAACAATCCACAGCTCATATGATGCAAGGGCTAGTTAGTCCATTCCTCAAAGGACACAAGATCATCCTAGCGGCTATATGATCGTTGTATTAAGATGGGAATGAAGCCAAGTGACAGTCAAATGAAAAGACCCCCTGATAAAGGTTTTCTTACCTTCATGGGCTTCCCACGAATTATTCTCCCATTAGCCATCTGAATGGCCGAGGCTGCTTCTTCATGAGTGTTGTATCTAACAAATCCAAATCCTTTGTCCCTTTGGACACGTACTTCCTCAATAACCCCAGCACCAAGAGCATGAAACTGACAATGGAGTTCCGCTTGAGTCATCTGAGCACACAACAAAATTCAGGGAGTACTAACCACATAAAAAATACGAACCATCTCTTTTCCTGAACTACAGAAGATTATGCCATTGAACTGTATTTACGATTTAATGATTCTGCTAGACTGACCAAAAACTAAATTGAAGTTAAAAACAAAAACATCGTTGTGTCAAGAAAGACGTGAGGGACCCCCGAGAGAGATGCGTGCACTAAGCTTTTGATGAAGGTCCTCAGAAATCCAAAAGAAAACAAAGAAAAGGCCAAGCTCTAGATTGTTTCAAAGCCAATGATGGATACACAACATCACTAGAAAAAGCACTTTTGCAAGGTAACCCACCCATTGGCTAGGGATGGAGCAAACTGGAACATGTACAATGTGGCAATCGGGGAAAGATATAAAAGGCCAACACAGATTCATAGAAAGGTATGGAATTAGTTCTTCTCGACTCGTTTCCATAGGATAATTACCCCACATTGTTTAATATCTTAAACGCCAATATATATAGACATCTGAAGGCTTCCCTTGCACAGCGCACTCTTAGTTCTATTCCACTGTCATAGACTAGGGTTCTATCTCTTTTGTCTGTGTTCCTTTATTAGCATACTTGATTAGATAAACTAAACAAGTATGGCTGCCCCCTCTTGGGAAGACTAAAACACAATATCAACGAGAAAGAAATAAACACTTTCTTGGTCCTTATTAGTAAGAAGTTTCGAATGTTATACACCTGATGATCACTTTTGACCCATAGTTCCCCTCCCCCAAGCATCTTTCTCATTTTTCTTTTCCTTCACTATTTTTAAGCTTCCTTGTGATAAATATTCCATTCCACCTTTCAATATAGCAAACACACCTTAATACCTTGGCTTAAACCTTCAATGAAAACACACACAAAGCGGGGGACAGGCTTGTTAAATTCTAGGTGGAACAGAGATGATGAAAGAATGTTTGCCCACTTGCATGGACCATATAGTTGGGTTTCACTTGGGTAGAGCAGTGAAGGGATGGGAAAGGAGGCATCGGCTCCAAGGGGTATTGCATTCCTGATTAAGCAGGGGATTTAATCTGATCTTACCAAAATAATATACAAATTTACAAAATTTCACATCTATTTCCTAGAATACCATTCGCATGTCCCAAAGTTCATATCCATGTGTCCATGCATGCATGCATGCACAAGCATCTGGAAACTTACTTTTGAAAATTCAGAAAAATAAAAAACTATATGGTCCATACAGCAGGGTGAGAAATTACACAACATTTACCGCAGTGTACCATGAAAACAATTCTCTCCTCAATTGGTGAGCTATGTACAAGAAAACATCAAAATTCATGAATTCTTAATTACCTCATGAGAGAGGTTGCCAACATAGACAGTGGTGTATGCCGGGTTGTTTCCAGGCGTCTCCTCATTGGTATTTTCCTGACCTACATCTACGAAATAAGGAAAAATGAAGAAGAAATAACTGTCAGCATCCAAATCTTCCATGTACATTCTAGGATATCATATCTTCTAATTAGTGCACATGCTTTGGAATACAACAGGTAATATGTCAGACTATCAATTAACAACTATCAATTACTTGTGCTTTAAACAAGTAAAAGCGAAATACATCTCATAAGACCAGCTTGTCACTTAACTAACAGAGAGTAAGCATGTTGGAGACCAGCTAGGACAACAGTTTATATTCTCCAAGTCATTTAACTTTTGGTGAGTAGCTATTTGTCAATTGGGTCGGCATAATTCCATTTTTTGATAAAAGCTAATAATAATTAAATTACTGATATACCGAGTTTTTTTTTTTTGCTACTGAGTACCCAACATTATGTTGTTCTGTGTGCTGCGATTCCCCATTGCATGCATCTGCACATATTCCAGTGAACGCAGTGACCAGAACCTGGGTGAACATTGGCCCCAAGCAGGTAACCGCTGTCCTAATTCGCCGGGAATCTACATAGTGGACTGAATCAAGTAGAAGGATTCATGCTACCTGAAGATCCACTCGTAAGTACAACTGCATTTTGGCTTTCATCAATATGCTTGTCTTCATTAGCACCAGCACCTTTTGTTGCCCAGTTGCATCTTATTTGTCTATTGCCAAGCCATTTACCTACAGGATGATGGGAAAATTTGACGTCCTGGAAGGATTGAAAACCAGACTATTTGAACAAGATAAAAAACTAAGGCCACCAAGATGCCTAACCAGTCAATTCATTGATAGCACCCTCTGCATCCTGCAACACAATTCCATAAAAAATTTATCAGGTCATTGAATCTGGATATTGGAAAACTGTCTCCAATACTCTCCACTCTCAACTTAAAGAAGTCTTGTAATGATAGCACCCACAGTTCTAGGTGCATCAAGAATAAGTTTGGCTCAAAGACATCCAACTTGCCAAATGTTTTTTTTCTCAGTGCATCAGCATTTGTTTTGTATTACATCACTTGATGTGTTTTTGAGAAATTTTCTTTTTGAATCTTTCCTCGAACTTCCATTTACTAAGCAATACCTGCTGATTACGGAACGAAACAAATCCATATCCTTTTGAGCGCCCAGTTTTATAATCCCACATGACCCTTGCATCCCTGCAATCATAAAGAAAAAGGAAGGATCATAAAACAAATGCCTCAACACTCACCACATAAATAGAGGGGTTCACAAATCACATGATGCTCAAGGGGGAGTACAAGATTAAAGCAACTTAATAATAGTACTCATACCCTTCCCATCAACTCTTGGTCATGGACTACTTGCAGACATGAATATTGATTATAGGCATCAGGAAATCAAGAAAATTTCACCCTCGTTGATCATACTCATGAGAGAAAAAATCAATAAAAAATATTCGAAGCAATGAGGAACTCACGAACAACTAGGATAGACCGAGAAGCAGGCAAACAAAGTTGCATCAGTGACCTCTGGACTCAAATCACCAACAAATACATTGAAGTGTCCTGACGATTATAGAAGTACATTAAAGCGAAACATATGAGATGTTTGCATAAGGCACTCACAAGGAACAAAATAAAGGACAAGAAGAAGAAGAAGAAGGGAAGCCTAAACTAACCAGACGTATCCTCCCTCTGGTTACTTGTATATGCCCAATTCACCTTGAGTGCCTGACCATAGCTGCAATTAGATAGAAAAATCCATTAAAAACCAAAACACCATAAGACAGGATAAAATCCAATGAAAGGGCAAGCATCGAGATAATTGTTGAACCACCAAATACAACGAAAGACTGCTAATTTGAAAACTAAAAGTACAAAATTGGCAAAATGAGTGTCAAATAGAAAAGTCCATACATGTTTGTAATGACATTTGATAAAGCAAAATGAGAGATTCATTGATTTACTAAATTTTTTAGAAGCAAAACATAGCAGTAAATCTCATCCCTCGAAGCCAGTGCCTAACTTAATAACCAGATCCAATTCCAAAGAATGCACCAGAATGACCACAGGCAATATAAACTGAATTCAATCCTTACAGTTGGCGCCCATGCAAATTCATTATTGCAAGGGCTGCAGATGTCCAGTCGAGGTAGTCCACAAAACCAAATGATGACTGCAACGATAATGAATCACATGATCAGAGCAAATACAACAATAGGACTGCACAGTGAACAGAGCAAATTAATTCCAGGATATGTTCATGTCGATGCTATAACACTGGACAATTGCAATACGTCCAAAACAAACGTTTTTATTCTGGTGCAGACCATCTTAAACAGACAAGTTCATATTTCTAACAAAATGTTTGATCCTGTCACATGATTGTCACAAGAAGAGAAAAAAAATACTAGAGCCACTAATTTGCAAGTCAGAACAAGACTGAACATATTACAGTGAGTATGGCAACACCACCACAGTTTACAAAGAACATTAATAGAAAAGGTCACATGATATTATTGGGAATTTTCTGTAGTCGAAATGGATTATCCTCAACTATTTCCATTCCAGAAATGAACAGCACCAACTTCAGGTACTATACAGAAATCAAGACCACCACCTTCTCATCCCTCAAACCCACACTCCCAGTTTTCAGCACAACAGGCTAAACATGTCCTTATCTTCAGTTGGACAGCTTGCAAATCACCACAATGATAAGAGGAACAGACACTGATCGAGGATATTCCCGACGCTCCACATTATTACAATGTTTTTACAGACAGCATTATCTAGGTTAATGGGAGATTACAATGGATGAGGCATTCAGTTGCCAAAACATGGCATCGCCAACTTAATTTTTGCTCTACATGCTTGGCAAGTAATCTTAGCAAGGCCATGATGTCTTTCCTACGTGGAAAATCTTGGCTGTAGTGTACAAGGGACTAGATATCTACATTAATTATTGCTGAAAACACAGTTGAATAACAAAAAGCGGCTACAGAAACTATAATTTGTCGGTGCTTCAATAAAGCTAGTGCAATGACAAGATAAAGATCAAGCGACAATTCAACAAAAACCTGAGTACTAAATCAAACCTTGTCCTTCCTGATAAGCTTACATCCTGCAAGAGGACCAGCAGTCTGGAAAACTTCTGCGAGAAGCTTCTCAGTAACATTGACATGAATATTTCCTACATAACTGAAATCATCAAGCAATCAGATTGATAATCAAGTAGATGAAAACAGAAAACCACATCTAGTCAAACTGTCACACAAAGCACAGGCTCACATCTGGTACCACAAAATGTAATTTCCTAAAAAGCAACATGATAAGAAACAATCTTATAAACACATTCTGCCCACCGAATTTGCAATTTTAACTAATTTGATTCTAAAGAAGACCCATTAGGTGAAGAATAATGTCTCATTAAGCAGACTATGACACAGAAAAAGACCTCAAGCTAAAAGAACAAAAGAGAGGGAAAAAACAAAAAAGAAAAGAACCGTTACAAATCACTCACACACTGCGGCATGTAGATGAGTCAAAACCAGGAGGCAGATTCCCACTTGGGATGGGCTCCATCTGCAAAATATAAAAGGGAAAAATGAACAAAATAAAGCCTAGGAACTCCAAGCTGATGTCCTCAATAAAATCAAAAAAAGATTCCTAAGAAAACAGAACAAGCACTTATCAGAATTCTAACAGCCCAGACTACTAATCAACCCCTACCCCCTCTCCCAACCGAAGATGACAAAAAAATCTAACACGTGTAAATGCTTTTCTCCTAAATGCTGATAAGAAATAAACCGAAGCAAACCATTCTACTCGTAGATGCAGATGGAGAAGAAAACCAACCATCAGGGAGTCTCTTAAGAAGGAAAAACAGAGAATAATCAAGGACTATAACTCAGATAAGTTTTTGGGAGAGCAAAGTGTTAAAAAAAAATTAACTGACCTGAGAACAACATATGCAACTCCGAAGCACATTTAGTTTTATTCGTTGTAAAATAGAGTTGAATTATGCAACCCAACATTCCACGGAATTATAAATTATTATGTTTTCCTACTATTTTAAGCTGAATGACAAACAAGAATGTAACATAATTGTCTATAAGAAGGGGATAATTGATTGTCAGATTACAAACCATAAAAGGAACTAAACGTAAAATTGAAATGAAAATCAAAGGCATCAAACAAATAATAAAAGGCCAAATGACACAAACGAAAAAGCGTTAAAACAAAATTCCCCATCTTTAAACCCGTATATACAACAGAAACAATATAACACACTTAAACAATACATACCAGGGTATATATATAATTGTCCACACCCACAAATACATATACCTGAGACATGGCAGCGGCGAGGACGCCGGGATGGTACATCTGAGGCTGCTGAAGAAGGGCTTGCTGCATTAGGGCTTGCTGTTGTTGCTGCTGCTGAAGCTTCAGCCTTTGTTCCATATTCCTCTCTCTCTCTCTCTCTCTCTCTCTCTCTCTATCTCTCCCCCTCTGTTTCCCTGTATATTTTGGTCCCAACAAAAAAGTTAGATAGATTCACACCTTCGAGATAACAATCAATCGCTCTGTTTGCTTCCCGAGCAAACGCAGAAAATTGTCCAACCAAGAATTACGATTCTCTGAAATCTTTACAATTATTTCCCATTTCCGTATCTTTTTGTTGCCGATTTTCTTTTTTTTAAATAATGAAATGAGAGAAAGGGAAGGACTGATAGAACGATGGATAATGGAAAAACATAAATTAACAATTCAGTGCAATTCGAAGACAGGAAAATAACCTGAGGAGCTGATCGATGAGAACTCTCTCTTTCGGACTTTTTAACGTTTTTCTTCGTACCCGGGGCTCCGTATTTGCAAATGTCCTTTCTCGGCGCAACCTGGGGATTCCTTTTTAATTTCGTTTTTTACTGCTTTTATATATATATATATATATATATATGTATATATAAATTGAGTGTCCGGAAGGATTTGATAATTTGATTATAATAAAATATCGATATTAAAGAGTTTTTTATAATTTCTTTTAGGAAAATTTGATTTTTAGTCCTTGAATTTTAAACCCTTTTCATTTTTAGTCATGAATTTTAGAGGATCAAAATTTTAGTCCTTGAACTTTCATCTTTGTAAAATTTAGTCATTCTGTCAGTCTGACGTCAGTTTACCGTTAAATTTGTACCGATCGACCGGTATATAAAGCGGTCGACTGCTACATGTACCGGTCGACTGCTCACTTTCAAAACATATATCTGGTCGACCGCTTCAAAATTGGCGGTCGACCGGTACAAAAATTGACTGCATCTGACGGCAGACTGACGGAAGGACTAAATTTTACAAAGATGAAAGTTCACGGACTAAAATTTTGAAAGTTCAAAGTTAAGGACTAAAATTAAAAATAGCCCAAAATCTAAGGACTAAAAAATAAATTTCCCTTTCTTTTATCCTAGAGCTTATTTACAACTTTTTAAAATTACATAAACTTTAGATACTTAGGCCTTTTTTCAATTTTCTATTTTAGCGAGATAAACAATAACAAATTCCAGGGAAAATTTAGGCATGCCATTTTTCTTTCCGAATCACCCCCATAGTTTACTCTAAGTTCTACCTGCAATTGAGAGCTTTCAAAATTATATTTGAAATAAAAATATCAAACTCGTAGCTCAATTAGGATTTAATTGTTATATTTCCGAATTAAACGTGCTAAACTACTCGGAAATAGGATTCATTTTCCAAAGCTCGTATGGAATCGTTGGGATCCATCTTGGACATGTTGACTTCCTTTCTTTTGTTGTCGTATATCACTGACCAAATTTTCAAAAAATTTCTCGATAGAGGCTGCGTTTGATACACAAAATTTTAGTCTTTAGACTAAAATTTTGATATAATAAAATAATTACAATATAATCTATCTTTTCATCAAATCATTACTTTTCACTATAATAAATATAAAAAATTTATTCAAATCATCTATCTTTTCACTTTTTTATAAATTTCAATATCTTAAAATTTTGAGCTGAGAATAAACATATCTCCTCCTTGAAAATACGACTTGCCGTTCCGCAAATGTGTTTATTTTTAATGCTAAATTTAACCATAAATCATGTATTTTTTTACTTCTCTATCTTGTATATGACCATTCGTAAAGTGTCGAGATATAAATCCCGAAAATTGAGTTACTCATGAGTTTAGCAAAGCATTTAGAAGAGGTAAAAAATTAGTGATGCAATACTGGTTTTAACATAAAAGAATTTATGTATGTCGCAGTCCATAAAAGAATAATACAAAATGTTGTATGATTTTAACATAAAACAAGAGTATCCGTTGTACATTTAACATTGGGCGTGCAACTATATATGCTGATGCAATATTGGTTATAAATCTGTTGTCAATCATATACATATGTACGATGATTTCACAACAGTAGACGATCCTTCTCGTGGAGAGGACTACTGATTATGATTTACAAAAAAGTTTATCGATAATGAGAATGTTTGTATGCGAAAATTTTATGTATTGAAATTTATGAAATATTATAAAGTAAAGATATTTGATGAGAATCGGTAAAAAAATGAAGAAATAAATTTTTTAATAAATATTATAATAATAAAAAATTATGTGATGAATTTTTTAATATTAACCTTAATTATTTGGGACTCAAACATACCCAATATAATAATATTTGACTTCCGTCAAGTTGAATTTGCGGGTGCATCGATGGACTCGGTTAAAATCATAGGTCATAAGAGGTTATAATAAATGGTTGTCATAAAATCATAGCATTTATAATTTTTATTAATTATTTATATTAAATTGACTGAAGTAATAATAATAAATACAACAACACAACAATAAAAGAAATACTCGGTTGTTCAAAAATTGATTTGTTTTTTTTACGGGTCATCAGTGAGTAATAAAGCACTTCTGGGTCTTTTCTGCGAATACGTAAAGTTCAACCAAAAGCAGAAGAATCCCTGATCTCCCCTAAAGCAAGCCCTAAGCCCAGGATTCGATCAAACGAAGCAACAGAGTTTAGAGAGCTCGAACCACCGAGAAAGACACAGTGGATGAGAACGAGGGTAAGTATGTGGCTTCTAATTTTTTTTCAGACAGAAGATGAAAGCAGAAACAAAATTATTCTGTACTTCACCGACTGCCGTCTTTAATTTATTGGTTTTACGTTGAAAAAAATTGGAAATTCTAAGCTGTTGTTGTAGTATACCACTAGTTCCTTTGGTCCACTCCTCTTCTGTAAATCTACTTATTCAATCTATCTACTGGAGGAAAACATCGGTGGGAATTGTGAAGAACATTGAAACTTTCTGTGTGGCTGTTTATGAAAATCCTGCTCTTGTTACCGTTATTCTCTGTTTCTTCTGCAAGTGTGCGTGCGCTTTGTTCATTCGGACTCAACGTAACGTTAGAATTGTCGATAACCAGAAGTTTAGCCTCACATAGAGCAGTGTAATATCTAGGTATCCAAAATTGGTCATTGCCATGGTGCATGTCAATGAGAGAACCTCTTGTTGCATCTCTTCAAAAGTTGCCCTTACAGCTTTCTATAATACTGATAATCAGTGTTTTTTTTGGGGGGGGGGGGGGTTGTGCGTGTATTGCAGGTAGAGTTGAAGATTTAACAAGAGGAGCGCATTTTTCTTGAGTTAATTCGTTGTAAAGTGTGATGGATCGACAGCCTCATGATTATGCGTCAGCTTCGGCTATGGCATATGCCCAACAGCAGCGACCCCCAAACATGCAACAGCAACAACCGTTTGGATTTCCTCCACAGCATCAGCAATTTCCTCCGTCAGTGCATGGTCCTCCTTTCCTACCCCCACATCCTTCTCTCCAACAATTCCCTTATCACCCTCACATGCAGCAGCAACCGCAGCAGCTCCATCCGCATCCTCCACCCCATCCTCACCTTCTTCATCTTCAGCAGCAACAGCAGCCACCACCTGCTTTCCCTCCACATTTACCCCCTCCTCTTGTTCCTACACCATTTCATGGTCCATATGATGCACCTCCACCCCCAGCTGCTCCCCCTTCCGATCCTGAGCTCCACAAGCGCATCGACAAGCTCGCTGAGTATGCTGCAAAGAACGGCCCTGAATTTGAAGCTATGATCCGTGAAAAGCAGCAAGATAATCCTGATTATGGTTTTCTCTTTGGTGGGGAAGGACACGGGTACTATCGTTACAGGCTTTGGTTATCTACGCATTCTCCAGGTGGCCCCTTCAATCCTCCTTTTCCATCGTCTTCTATATCTATGATGCATCCTTCTATTCCTATGATGAATGCATCTCCTTTAAATGCTCCCCCAATGAATGCCGCAGCTGCAGCTGTTGGGGTTTCAGCTTCAATGCTAGGTGCTTCTCAAATGCACCAGCCTCCTTTTTCGCCATTCTATGACCAACCACAGCACCATCAGCATCCGCAGCCTTTTGGGATTCATGGGCCACCAGATTATGACCACTCATCCAAGTCTTTCAGGGGCCTTTCTGGACCACTTCCATCGGATGTGGCAATGGAGCTCAATAGTGTGCTTAACAGTCTTAACGGTACGAAAGAGTCCATTAAGGGTGCCAAAAATTGGTTCATGCAAAGATCTCCCTTTGCACCGGCTCTGGCTGAGGCACTTAGAGACAGGATGTTTGTCCTAGATGATTCTGAGAGGCAACTGCACATAATATACCTGGCTAATGATATTCTTTTTGACAGGTACCATTCTATGGTTGCACATATCTTCTTGTCTTAAGGAATTCTGGTTGCTAATAATGCAGTTTTTTTGGCTCACATTTTGTTCATCGGTTATTTTTCACTCACTTTTCACTTGATGTCTGGGATCCTTTTCTTACTGAGTTCTTTTCATTTGCCAGTTTTGTTTGCATTCTGTACTTTCTGTGGATATTTGGGTGATTGCTTCCAATAGGTTATGATAATTTGTTTAGCTAATATGATCAGGAAGCTATAATGGTTTGCACACACACACACACACACGCACAAACCTTTACTGATTTGCTCTCTCTCTCTCTCTCTTGTCTCTCACTGTGGACTTCACTTTTGTTCATTATGTGTTCTCCATAATAAGAGCGAAGGCTATTTATTTTTGACCTTTTTGAAGGAAAATTCTCTCAGAGATTTGATAGACAACGATGATAAAGCTATATTTCTCTTTTTTGTTCTTTGGGGGTTATTTGTCTTTGTTCATTTCTTGTTCTGCTCAAGTAACCCTGAATACTGCTTGAGTTTATGCTTGGTGATGGTTCTTCGCTACCTAGCAATGAAGTTTTTTTACCAATAATGAAGAGCTAGTTAGCTGATTTGACAGGATTTATGCGTATCCATCCTTCCCATTTGACCTGCACCTGTTAACAGAATAAAGTCTTTGGACCTTATTGTGTTTATTCGCCCTGTCATCCCTCAGCTAATTATGCACCATGAAGTTGGCTGTTTATTTTCAGGTTCTGTAAGCGTATTCCTATAAACCACAATAACTCAGGAAGCTCCCTTAAGATTAGCCCATGGAGTTCAGGCTGGATTTCTAGCTTTGCAAGTTCAGCCCCTTTTTGAGTCCTGTTTTGGACGGTTTTTACTGGCCACCCCTGGGACATGGTTCACTAAATTTCACATTGTGTTTAGGTGGGATGGGGGACTGCCTGTCGCAGCTAATAGTTGGGTGCTTTAAGAGGTTACCTTGACAACCAAATTGAAAGAGTGGAAAACGCTCCGTTAAAACTAACATAGATTGGCTATGGAATTATTTTGAACTTCTGGTTCCACCTCCTAGGAAGTTCACAGCTCCCTCTGTATAGTCTTGTTTAGAGATGTGGATATGAAAGGTGGTTAATAAATTACATTTAGATACTGGGAGAGGTCTCTCCAGTTCTACTAGTGCTTCATGGGTGAATTTTGCTTTGTACTGGTTAATCTATGCTGGCAGGCTCTTTTGTATTTCTTACTATAGGGCAACTGGGAGGAGGTTGGCAGAAAGGGGGGGTGGGGAGTGGTGGGCACATGTTGCTAAAACCCCTAAACGTGGTGGGGTGAGGGATAGACTTCTTTTTGCTGCTTAACTACTTGTTTCAGGTCTTAAGGGATCCCAATTCCTTTTGAAATATTGTCATAGGTCAACTTTGCTCACCTTTTACCAATCATCAAAATCTTAGGTACAAGGTTCTTTATATCTCCTTCGGTTTCTAATTGTTTTTGCTTATTGTACCCTCTTGAGAACCTAGGATTCAAACCTCTACTGAAGTGGAAGTGCTTGTGTTTTGTGATGCTAGTGCTCAAAATTTCATTTGTTATTATTTCCTTCGAAGGGTGAATTCTTTGTCTTCTAATTTGTCAGAGTAATATGTTGGTTACTGAGTTTTTCATACTGTTGGTTAGTTTCCTTTTCTTTCTTTTATTTGTGTGTTACCTATATTGAATCCACCATATGCCATTTTGTCGGTTCTTATTGACCTTCGCTTTACAAAATTTGCAGCCTGCAGCGGAGGACAAGCCTCGACCCTGATAATGAAGCCCTTGCATTTAAACCTGTTTTAGGTTCCATGCTTGGCAGCATTTATCATAACCCTCAGAACAAGGAGGAAAATCAGACAAGGTTACAGCAAATTTTGGAGTTGTGGGCTTCCAAAAAGATTTTTGACCTGAATGCTATTGACTCACTTAAGAGAGAGATGATTGGTGGACCACCAACTAATTCTTTTGCAGGGCTTCCAACCACCAGTGGTTCAATATCTCCAGCTGCTGGTAAGCTATGCCTCTCTCTGTCTCTCTCTCTCCCCCCCCCCCAATACTGTATATATTGCCCTTAATTTGCTTTTCATGCAGGATTGACACAGCAGACAACAAACAACAATCTCCAACAATGGCAGCCTGATAGGAGTTTACCAGATCAAGAACTTCCTGATAAACATGCAGCATCTGCACAAGCCATTCTGCCATCTCTAGCAACCAAACCATTCCTTCCAAATGCAGGCCCTGATGGTTCCTTTATGGGGTCCATACCCATACCCTCTGCCGTTCAACCAGCAAGCCAACAGCTTGCACTACATCTGTTTTCAGGTCCAACTGCTAACAGTGGTGAAAAATTGCCACCATATCCTTTGTTTCCACCTGGTCTTATTCCTGGAATGGTCAGAAAGATGCAGATTGGTAGTGGGGTGCCCTACTCTCCCATGAGCCCTTTGGACATACCAACTGTAATTCCTCCATCGAATGTACCTCAATCTGAAATTCTTGAGAGCGTGTCAAAATACTTTAAAGACATTGGAGAGGTTAACCCGTCTGAAGGGCCCATGAGTTCAGATTCAAGGGATGAAGATGAGTATGAGAGAGAACCTCCACTACGCAAGGGAGGAACTTGCATCCCTCCTCCCCCAAACCTGCAGGTAGACCCAGAAACGGGGGCTTATGCCGATGGAAGTGTAGATCAGAAATCAGGATCAGGAAGGTTGGGACTTGGTGCCACATCTAATCCAAATGAGGTAAGTCAATATGATGATGTTTATACATCGTACAGGAAACAAAGAAGCACCACGTATCACTCCTCCATGAGTGCAAGAGCAGCTGCGAGGTAAAAGCCGTGCACCACGTATCAGACGACCTTTTCTGCTGTCGATAATCTCCTTTTTCCCAGTAGGCTGAAGAAGTTTGAGCGACTTTTCTTGTTGGCTGGGTTTGAAAGGCTACTTGATGCGAAGCGTCAAGCTTGGTTAATCTGTTGTCCCGCTTGAGAGCTTTATTTTCAAGAGATTTTGATGCTTGCGTTTACAAATCCGATGTGCCATTTAGTACTTTGATTTTGGGAAATGTTAAACGCTTGCATAGACCAGCGGTGTTGTGTTGTAAACAGGCTGATATAGTGGGAATTTAGACAAAGGTCCGGTAGACATTTTGGACTTGATCTGGGATCTACGATAAATGACCAAGTTATGTGCCATCTCACAGGTGTCAAATGCACTCTTGTTACAGTTGTTGGACATCAGACAGTTTAACCTCATTTTTAAATCAAGTTAAAATCCCAGCCACGGGAAAACGAAAATAGTTCAACATCTTTTAAACTTAAGCTTTGATTATTTAAAAACACATCAACTATATATATTTGGATGGTCAAATATTTGGTTTAATAAAATAATTTATATTTTCTTATCAAAATAAATATAAAAAAATTATTTTCAATTCTCTTCTTTAATTAAATTATCTATTTTCATTATAATAAATATAAATATATTTATTCAAATTATCTTTATTAATTTTTACATCAATTTCAATATCTCAAAATTTTAACACTCATTTGCGAACGGATTCGGACTCCAATCCATCCAAGCATAGCCGATGGGCATCTGGTATTGTTGCCGTCGCTTCTAGTTGGGCCTACCCGGCCCCTTTTACCCAGAGAAACAGAGAAGAATAATTCTGGATCCGTTAGCAAGCTTAATTGTTTTGTTTGAACCGTTAGCAATACTAATCACATTAGAGACACATTAGAACAAGTTAAAAACGCTAGACAATGATGTCCCACGAGAGTCTAAAACCTTGCTCGGGTTTTCGGCAACAGCATCGCGCCCATTCCACGTCCGATGGCGATGGTCGCGTGTTTGCATTTGCCATGTGATTGCGAGCTCTCGCGCTCCGCCAGCTGTTTCCACCTCAACTCCAAAACCCTGTGGTTTTTTTGCCTGTCCAATTTTATAAAAATTTATCTCTCACGCTCCGCAATCCACAGCCCATTCCATGCGAGTCAAACTCCCTTGACACTCGCACTCTCACAAAACCCTCTCTTTGCTCTTGAATCCCGATCCAGCAACTTAATCACTAGGGGCACCTATATCTTCGATTTTTTCTTCGGGAGGCATGTAAGTTTATATACTATAAACATTGATCAGGTTAGCTTTTTATTTTTATTTTCTAATCTTTGTTGGTTTAGCTTTTATTATTATTATTATCTTTCTTCGTTTTGACATTGGCTGGTTGTTTCCAGTGACTGAATCGAATGAAGGTTTCTTTGATCCGCAGGACTTCTGTACGAGTTGGCGATGAATTTGGGGTTTAGTTGAAGGTCGTTTGATTTGATGGCGTCACGGGAGTGACAGCGAGACAGTTCTCTATATCTTGATCTCATCACCGTCGCTGTCGCTGTCGACCATGGAAACTCGTGGCGATTCAGAAATAAATTCATTTTTGAGGTGATTACATGCATAATTTCAATAGCAGTTCATAGTAACTAATGAAAGTCCTTGTCATGAGCCTAGAGGTAAAAAAAAAAAAGTCCTTGTCATGACAAAGCTTAGCCCGTGGCGATTGCGAGCATACAATAATGTTCCGCATAACTTGTAGGCAGAGTTATAGTCGAAAACCTAGTTAACGGGCTATATAGAGATTATTTTTGAAAATGTCCTCCCTTGATTAGCTTAGAATGTTTCTACGGGCGAAATTAGTTGCGCATGATGATTAACTAGCTGTGTATACTTCTGATTTTAAGTTTTTCACTGTTCATCCATGATTCCGATGACCAAGGTCCAAGGTTGGAGTTTATCAGCGTGATAATTATCCGGATTCATATATGCCATTCAATTCTTTAAATTAGTTTTAGTTTTTTTATTAGGTATATCTTCGAAAGGCAAGAAAGAAGTGAGAAATCTGTATTCACGGGTGTTGTGTAAATATTATGACTGAGTTTTTTGAGGTGCCGCAAGGAGGACCATATTCATGCCCGGGAAAAGATCTGGACAAAATCTATAAAGAAAGTCGGTCTTGCTTTTGTCAACTCAAACAGGGGAACTTGTGTAAACTTATTTCTACTCAGTGCTCCAAAACTAGTCCTTGAATGCTTTACTCGGACTAAATTTTAGCATTCTGGCTGTGATCCTGACAACATAAAGGTGCTGTAGAATTTAAACTTTCCGTTCCATCTAGGTCTAAAAGTATTCAAAGTAATTTAAACTCCAGATGGCTTAGAGGCAGCACCCAGGAGTGGTGCTGGTGTTGGAAATGTTACCAAAAATTAGCCAATTGCAGGTGCACGAGAACCATTGCAGAAACCGAAAGGAAAAAGACAATGTGAGATATACCACTACCATAGTACTTAAGTCAAATATTGTCTAGTGTGAGATATGCCACTACCAAGTACTTTAGTCAAATATTGCTTGTTTCCATTTTTTGGTACCCACTGGTTTGTTCTAGTCAAATGATATAATTGTTTCTCATATAATATATTGTGTCATCTTTCATTATCAACTTGAGTAAAATGTTAATCATGTTTCATTTTTCCATGTATGAGAAATCTTAGCAATTATTAGCTGGTTATAAATCAGTACTATTGTGTCAATGCAGTTTTTCTGCAGCTGTATCTTATGGGATTGCTTCGATGGCTATGATTTTTATCAACAAAGCCATACTTATGCAGTATGCACACTCCATGACCCTCCTCACCTTGCAGGTATTACTTTTTTAAAGTAAATAGAGAACTTCCTCTTGAACTTACTTTGGTATCAGTATTGTGAATATTTATCGCGGATTTTGTTTGTTGTTTTTGTTATCTCAGCAACTGGCAACCACCTTGTTTATACACTTTGGTCGAAGAATGGGATACACAAAAGCCAGACCTGTAGATATGTCAACGGCTAGAAAGCTGCTCCCCATCTCACTATTTTACAATGCCAATGTGGTGTTTGCACTGGCAAGTCTGAAAGGGGTTAATATTCCCATGTATATTGCAATAAAGAGACTCACACCACTTGCTGTACTCATTACTGGATTCTTTTCAGGGAAGGGGAGACCTACCACACAGGTCTGTGTTGCTTTTATTTGGATTATCATTGTGTCAATCAGCCTGTTTTCTTTTATGCACGTGAAATTTCCTTGGAGTTTATGAGATTTTTTTTTCCACTGCATGTAAATCTCTTCAATTGTTCTTTTCATTGGGATGAAATGGTGTTGACCAAGTTATATGTTACAGTTGGAGATTGGATGTCTTGAATTATTTTTGGTATTATTGTTTTCTAAGGATAATAGTTAGATGAGGTTGTAACTGCAGTGTACTGCTAGTGGACTGTACAAAACTGTAGATTTGATTATTTGATCTGCAGTACACCACCGAATACTTGTATTTCACTATGCATGAGCTTATTCCACACTAGTTAGATTCCTGATATTATTATTTGTAGAGTATTGTTCCTAACAAATACTTCTGTTTTAGTAAGCATGAGCTTATGTAGTTTTGATGAGATTACAAGTCTCTAGCATCCCTGTATCAATCTTGAACCAAAGTTTTACCATGTGAGCAGTATGGTTTCAGGAAAAGCTAGTTAGTTCTATGTCATACCCAGAAAAAAACTAGTCACAATTAAATCCCCCACGATAATTATATAGCATTGATTGACCTAGTATCCTCTCGATGCAGGATGCAAAAAACTGCCATGCAGCATCTAAGATGCCAAAATATTGCTTGCATTGTCATGAGAAGAAGTTGTGTATGGTGCCTTACTGAATTAGTTGTCATTGGGAAATGTTGGATTTGATTGTTTGTCTTTTGAAACTCATATGCTTCAAAACGTCAGAGTGACAAAGCACAACCTAGGTATCAATTGCTTTGACAGTGTTAAAGTGCAATGGCAGTTTTCCGGAATCTTTAATAACGACTATGTTGAACTGAGCGCCGGCATCTTCATCATGACTGTTAATTTTGAATGGTTAGTTCTAATCTGTCAATTGTCTCTCTATCCCTTTCAGGTGACTCTTTCAGTAATACTCACTGCTGCTGGAGTCATCATAGCTGCTCTGGGAGATTTCTCCTTTGACCTTTTTGGATACAGCATGGCCTTTATTTCTGTCTTTTTCCAGGTTGGATCTTTATTTTTTTAACATCGAATGGTCCAGTTCAAGGATATATTTTAATATCGAAAATGCCACATCTTCAAAAGCATAATGGAAATTCAAATATCTAGAATTCAAATTCCATGTGATGCATGATAAATAAACCAATACATCAAACAGCACCACCAACATCAAATATCGTGTATCTGCTACTTCAAGTCCTTGAAACTAACACATCTGCCACAGTAAATCTGTCTGCTGCTTCGGGATATACCTTGCGGCACCAAGACCGACCCTAATCTTGGGCCCACTGTCCCTCTTCCTGTCCGCCAGGATTGTGGGCTCCTCAGTCTCTGATTGTCATTGACCAATAAGTCCCATCAGTACTATGCAGTGGTCTTGATCAGAAAGTTGAGCCAACCAGTGAGTAACTTGGCTGGCAACTTTAGTGATTTGTTCTTCTTGATTTGGGTCTTATAAAATAGGATTGCTTTGAGCCTGCCGGCCACATCCTTGGGGACCATGTTGAGGAGGACGGAGCCAAAGGACAATGACAGAGAAAACATTAAGAAGTACTAGGGGTTTGTTTGGAAGTGGTGAAGTATTGCGGGCATGGGAGTGCAAACTGGGGATTAGGAAGGATGTTTTAGTTACTTGAAATCTCTACTGTCTTTGAGAAGAGATGAGATGTACATGGACAGTGACAGATATATGATGCTTCTTTGTCTTTCACTTTGGTCTGTTTGATTTTTATTTTATTTTATTTTTTTGTCTTTGATTTTAGTTTCTATAGGTTCTTGTTTTGACTTGTCTAGCCATATTTTGATTGGTTTGGTTTGGTTTGGTTGTCTGAAAGAGAGACTGTAGTGAAGGAAAAGGAGGGGTTTGAGCTTTGAACTTTGAATTTGAAATGCGGGAAAGAGACGCAGGCAATTATGAGGATGATGATGAGGAAGTTGCTGTAGTTAGCTGTTTCTGGTGTGGTGGTTCTAGATGGCTGGGTGTTAATTGGAATTTGGATCTTGGTAGTGTGGGCTATCTCTGGTTGTAGGCATTTGGGTTTGGGCTGTGGAGTCGAAATTTCCCGCAATTGAAGGCTGCCACTTTTGTGGCTTGGGGTAGATATTTTGCTGCACTGGAGGCTGTTGTTTGTGTGGCTTAAGGTTCTGGATCAAAGGCATGTGGTTGTTTCAACTTTCAAGTTAAGTTTGTTAGGAGGAATCAATTGAGGGGTGTCTGTTTCCTGCTGTTTTAGGTAATGTTTGGACAGCCAGAGATGAGCTAGATATCTGGTAAGTACTTGGGTGGCGGTGCGTGGCAGTGCTTTTGAAGCTTAGATTGGTGTTTTGCTGGCAGAATCGTGGCGGTTCAGGATTGGTGTCTTTGCTGTTTGGGGAGTTTTGGTGCCTGAGAGCTGCTCATCTAGTTTTTTTTTCATTGAGTAGGCTTCTTGTTAATTTTGACCAGATAAGATATCATCAAATCATCAACCAATTTTGTCATTCCAGTTGATGGAGTGGGAGGAGAAAACCCACAATAAGCTTCTCTAAAATCACGTGGATTATTGACATGCAATATTTTGTTGATCACCTTGAAATTTGAGTGAGTTTTCATGGACGAAACATATAATATCACTAGTGGTTAATTTAGCAGCTTCGAAGTTGGGGATAGATTCAGAGCTCGTTAACTATTGTCTTTACTAATGAAATTCCTTTTTACATTGAAATGCAGACCATGTACTTGGTGTTGGTTGAGAAGTCTGGTGCAGAGGATGGGCTTTCATCGATTGAGATAATGTTTTACAACAGCATTTTGTCCCTTCCATTTTTGTTATTTTTCATCATAGCTACAGGAGAATTTTCAAATTCTTTGTCACTCTTATTTGCAAAGGTCAGAATCTAAACCAGATTTCCTTATGTTGGCATTCATACTACGTTGTGTAATAGCTCTATTATGCTTCAATCTCTCTTCTACAGATCATAAAATATAAGATTCAGTTACAATTAGAGATAGGCCCATCTCTCTTTCCATTTTTTCTTTCTCATGTGGGTATTCTGGGATATAGTGGGTTTGACATAAATCTGAGCCATTTGGTCTCTTGTTGGTTGTAGGAAAATGTCTTTAGTTCGATATGGAACACGTGTAAATGTGCATTCTGAATTTTTCCTTAAAGTTGATTTCTAACTTGAAATTTGTCTTGATATGCAGAGTAACTCCCTATACTTTTTGGTGATTCTTATTCTTTCACTGGTGATGGGCATTGTCCTCAACTTCACCATGTTCTTATGCACGATAGTCAACTCTGCTCTAACAACAATAGTTGGTGTTCTTAAAGGAGTTGGGTCCACAGTATGACCTCTCTTTAGAGCTTTGTTTATTGCCGATAAATTTAATTTTGAAGTTTTGAACGACCAGCCCACTACAGGGAGCACTCCAAGTTTAGGAAAGTTCCGTTTTTGAACAAGAAATAATAAGATGTTCAAGCTCACGGATTTGACATATGCTAACTGTTTTCCTTCTTTTTTTGGGTTACTTTTGTCTCAGACACTTGGCTTTGTGTTACTGGGCGGAGTTCAAGTTCATGCTTTGAATGTGACTGGATTGATTATCAACACGGCTGGTGGTGTGTGGTATTCATACGCCAAGTATCTGCAAAAGAAGCAAAAGCCACCGAAGCCAATATCAGATGTTGAGGCTCATCGGAAATGATAGCAATATTGAAGGATTGCTTGAACTAATTGTCTCACTTCTCAACAAAGTGGAAATCAAATGACTTCTCTTTCCCCATGGTAATTAGTAGCTTCAACATGTTTCAAGTTAACAGCATCTCGAAAAAAAAAAAAAAAAGTTAACAGCATCTCTCTTTAACATAGAGAGCAGTGCCAGTATCAAGGAGAGTTATAAATCAGAAAAGGGCTTTCATATTTTGGCCCATGTACATTTAAATACCGATATAAAAATATTTGGGAAAAATACGTTTTGTTTTGCACTCCAAGTAGTATTGATATTTTGCAACCCATCTTTTAATTTCGTAATATTGAGTCCCTCAAGTTTGGATTTTCGGCGATTTGCACCCTCTAGTTAAATTCTTCTGTTAAAACTAACGGAAGAAATAGAAAAATATTTTTTTTTTCCCTCAACTTTATATTTGGAAGGGGTGTAAAGTATATTTTTCTCAAAATTTTTGTAACACTAACTATGTTGAGTGGGCTGTTGTCAATATCCGCAATCTTTATCCGTTACTCTGGATTTAAGGAGTGTTAACGAAATCACTGGCATTGAGTCTTGGGATGACAAATTGGAAGTAGAGACATCTTCAAATGGTCCCGAAGGCTTCCTTGGATTGCTAGGTAAGTAGAGAAACGAACAAAATGGTAAGATAATCTCACCTTGAATCTTGAAACAGGAGAGCAAAGCAGACAAATAATTAATGGTGAGGATCTGGCGTTCAAAGCAAGACCCACTCCCTTTCGATGTCTGCTCCAATTCCTATTTGGATAAAAAATCATATCTTGATAAGTTGATGCGTTAACCAAGAACATAATCCGCCATTTGCGAAATGTCGAGTCCCTTTCTTCGCCTTTAAAGCGTGGAGTACGTTGCCCATGAAAAGCCAAAGAAAAAAATGGGATCTACCGTCGTGACACACCCTCCCTCACCCCGTCATCCGTTTGTCTCTAGCATTATGGAAAAATGAAAGTTGGGCATCCCCGGATCGTTCATAAATGCGAGATGGTCCTACTAATAGCTGGACCTGTTGTCGTTGGATCTTACCCATAATCTCAAACATACTAACATGGCTGTTCGAAATTGACCCAAAACTGTCTGAATTGGAATACTGAATCTGGTTCTTTCTGTGGGTTTGTCCTTCTCTATTCCTAATCAATGTCCTTTGTATTTGTTCACGAGAGTTTTGCGACTTGCGAGTTGAATCAGGGACAGATCATCTGATTCCTAGCCACAAACTCCGAAAGAAAAAAAAAAAGGAGGGAGAGAGATTTTTCATGCCTCCCCTCGCTAAAATTTAGGCTTGGGCCGCAGTTATCTGCGAGCAGAGCATGGATTGGGCTTCACACAGGAGGCCTTTTATGAGCCTACATGATCAGAGTAATAGCTCCTGTTTGGTTCTCAGAAATACCTCACTCAGGAAAAAGAATACCGAATCCTCATTTTCAAAATTGCGTTATTTCAACCTTATAGTTGTTATCAATTCGTTAGGTCACTTTCATGACTTTTTAGTTTGATAATTATTCAATTTATATGAGATGAGCGACTGCATATTTTTTGAAATTAGTCGAAAGATGCTTAAATTGGTCGGACACTCGGTTAAAAAAAATGCATTATTCCAATTTAACAATACTCGACTTGCTTTGAGTTCTGCATTATTCCAATTTAACAAATGCATCTTTGAGTTCTTTATTATGAGAGGGTACTTAGGTGTGGATTGTGGTCACTGTTTTTTGGTGTGGCATTAAGTTTTCCTTTATGTTTATCGTACTATGGCCGGAAGTACGTCATTTATATTGATACCCAGCAGAAATATGGTTGGTCCTCAAAAGAGAAAGGTGATGAACATTTAGAGCGAGTCAAGCTGAAGGATACCTCAATGGGTGGTATATACTTGCCTCAAACAAGGACGTTTATGCTTAGCGTGCTCTTGTGGTGAAAATTATAATACTATTTACCTTCGAGCATATAACTTGCTGCATACTTTGCTATATACTGGCAAAATCTGCATAAAGTGCATAAATAATTCATCTATATTTTTGTGGAAATTGATGTATCGTCTATTAATCAAATAGGGAGACATATTTATAATTCTGGTCCTGTGTGTGAAAATAACATAATTCAATCGGAAAATCGCGTAGACGTATCAAGGCAGGCTTCTTTAGTGACCATATCCTTCTTTAATCCATTACGCTTTACAAAACCCTGCTGGGCAAGCAGTGCAATAACCTAATCAAGGGGTCTAAACACAAAATGGTCCAGAATCCACTTTTCTGTGCTTTTGGTCTATATATTAATTTCAGCCGACACGAGAATTGGGAGTTAGGGGGGGCATTTGTGGTGTGCTTTAATTGCAAGTTGGATATTTGCGTGTGGTGGTTGTATTGGATTCCTTATCTGTGGAGTCTGGAACAACTTTTTACGTTTGGAATAAGAAGTAAGGACCATCGGGTTCTTCATAAAATTTACCTATTTCCGCTTAAAGGCATTGGCTAACCCCACTGCACAGCAAATCACTTTTTTTCTTTTCGGGTTTTCGGGTCATCGAAATCCGTCTTCTTTTAAACTTGCAACTTACAAGCATCCTGCAAGGTCTTAGCCCATCCATGAATAAAGTTCACTCCCACATAGTTTGATCTCCATCCTCATCCGTTTCTCTCATGCCTCGGAAAGAACCGGAATCAGACCCTAATCAGGAGGGTTCGGTGCCCCAACCAACCAAAGCCTGATGTTCACGGTTCTATCGTGAATAATTCTGTACAACTTGATTTCCTTTTTGTCTTGAGACCGCGGAAAGAAATTTCGAGGGAGAAGACTCAGAAGAGTGTCTTTTTCCACTGCACGGTGTTGTTACTGCTTGTTGCTAAGGGGAGTGCCATACCTGTAGCTTCATCTTTTGTAATAAGTGCGATAGCAGCGGCGGCTTCTGTTGCGTCACCCTGCACGTGTTTTGTTATTCATCGATCAACGATGAGGACGCTTTAGAATCTCCTTGCCATGTGTCTCATGAGAGCATGCACTTACATTCTAATTAGCATGTACAAAGATTCTCTATAATTTGTTGTTACTGAGCATTTTAATTTATTGTCCAAATTATAATTCGGAAGGAGAGAGATAAATATAAAATGCTTATATAAAGTTTAAGATAACATAGATTCATTTTTTTTAATTGTACTGTACAATTCAAACAAAAAATTGGAAGAAATACTTATAGTTAAACCAGAAGAAAAGTCACTAAAAGAGACCAGCAGAAAATTAAAGTCTCAGCACCCAACTCGTACATGCCTACATGGTACTCAGATTGAACACTACCCCACCCGTCCCCCCCAAAAATACAGAAAAGGAAAGGGTTCAGAAAAATAAAGCAAAGATGAGAGACAGAGAGAGGAGCAACAACATTTATCCAACTCAGGCAAATATTTTGGTCATTCTTTACTCTCTTGGGCAGTCCAATATATATATCGCATTCAGAAGGCAGATCTGAAAATAATTGAGAAGACCCATGCAAACAGGACTGAAAAGGAACAATAGAGATATTCTGAGAGATGAGACTGAGGGGGCGTTTGAATGTAAAAATGTTGGGGGTTGGAAAAAGTAAAGATATTATATGAAATTTGATGAAAAAGTGAAGAGAAAGAAGATTTAATTGAATATTATAATATTATTTATTAGTTTGATGAGGAGAGAGAGATTATTTTATATTTGTGTAGAAATGTTGAGGGGTGGAAAATTCCACCCCAAACAACTCCTGAGAGATCCAACACGTCTGGGAAGAGATCTAGCCTTATTTTAAGCTTTCTTGCAGCATTTTAATTTGTTGGATTCTTTATATGGCAAAGGATGCTGCTGAAGTAACATTCATTTGCTTTTTACCGTAAGACTG
Organism: Myrica gale; assembly: GCA_963930655.1. Classification (NCBI taxonomy): domain Eukaryota; kingdom Viridiplantae; phylum Streptophyta; class Magnoliopsida; order Fagales; family Myricaceae; genus Myrica; species Myrica gale. Next base: position 1,997,490 of record OZ005614.1, on the reverse strand, counting down.
ACCATTGGCCTGGAAAAGGGACCAGAGAGGAAATGGAGGGTTTGAGCTGCTTCAGTCTCGATCCAGTTAGCAACTCTCATAAGTTTGAGTGTCCTATTGCTGCATTGGGTGGAAATCATGATTGGTATGTATATCTTACTTCTTTATGTCATTTAATTGTAAGTAATAGCCAAAATAAAGAAGAGTGGTTTGTTTGATATGTTCCGGAAAGGGGTAAAAGTTCACTGATCTCTTGTGCTCTGTATAGTTCTAGAGAAGTCGACTCGAACCAGTGTGGCCAGACAAAAAGGTAAGAGAAAAAGAAACCAGAAGTCTAATTTAAATCAAGCTTCTTCAGGGAGCCACTTTCTTCTTCTTTTTTCTCCCTTTGTCAGACCCATAAGGAGAACTGCTTAGGCCGGAAAAGCATATACTTCTGTAATTATGGTGGGCGATTTGGATGGATTATGAAATAGACAATAGACATAAATCCAAGTGATCTAGCTACATCTTTAACAAAAGCTGGCAGTCATCCTCATGCTGCCAAATCCGGGGAAATTTTTTTTTTTTTAAAAAAATTGGTCATAGCAATCCACCGCAAGTTGTCTAAATAGTTAGTGCACATGAGATCTTGTGAATATGACGTATGTCGCTCACAATTTGGGTCCTACAGCATGGGTAGCACCTTCTAGAGAGGGCCCTCCTCCTTTCGTCTGACCAGCCATAACTAGATATCTTCTAGTTGGAGGTTTTTTTGGTGGTCAAGCGCAGTCTGACAGAGATCCTTAGCTCTAAGCACTCATCTTTCCACCCTCCCGAAGCTGGTGCGGCGGCACGTGTGGATTCACGTGCGTCCACGCGTGCGAATGGATCTCACACGCCGCCTTTTTGTGCTCTGTTTGGGTTGTTTTCGTGTGGTTTTTTACACCCTTATGTTTTGCTCGACAATATCTGAGGTTCTTTTGTAGTATGCTTAGTTTTTTTCTTGGTGTTAATAATTTTGATTCTCTGGACTTTTGTGAGATGGATCTCACGACATCCTTCTTGTCGAGGAGTCTCCTTGCAGACATGAACCTGCTGATTACTGGTTCCTTTTTACAGTGGTTGATCGGCAATTGTTGGCTCTCCATGACTTTCTCCCTTGTACTTGTACTGTTTTGGACAGGTTTCTGGGGTCGTTGGTGATCATTTCCTCCGGTTGTGACGGAGTTTGCTTTGGGTCTTTGGACCCCCTTCAAAACTATGGATCTTTTGACCCCTCTGTATGTGGCCTTTATAGCCATTAGGATTTTGGCCTTTACGGTCGTTCGTTGTATAGCCCTCCGGGCCTTTCTTATTGTTGTTACGGATGTCATGCCCCTGTTCTTTGCTCATAGTCTTAAAAGGCTTGTTTGTACGCAACACGATTGTATTAGTTTCAATAAAATGAATTTTCATTTTTGCTTAAAAAAAGAAAGAAAGAATATGACATATGGTCTTGTATTAGATTTTCTGTTTTCTTAGAATTTATTGTGGCGTTAAGTTCACAAAGTTAGACTAAGATAGTCCGAATTCGATACACAAGAAGTAATATAAATTTTCCTCCCTACTTAACAACAAAAAAAAATACAAAGCTAGGTAGGTTAATACTGCTTGCTACCCGAACACATATGGATTTAATTATTTAAAGAGTAGCAACAATCAACTACGATTTAAATATAATGCTACCTATCATGGGGACCAGAGGCAATCCATGATATTGAAGGCAAACTGATTGGTAGGAGCAATTACACCAGCGTCCTCCTTATCTCCTACTCACATCTGGCACTTCACCAGATCTTTTGCTTCCATCCAATGCATTATTAATTGTCCAGATAAAAGAAAAAAGAGATAAGGATTAATTATAAAAATTCACCTCAAATTTTTTCATTTATCTCAATATCTTACATAATCTTTAATTCGTGTCAATCCGCCCCTCAAACTTACAAAAAATCACAATTTTATTTTTGACTCGTTTTTTAACGAAATCTTCCGACTCCACAACTGTAAAAAGGCAAGTCCATAGAGAAGAAAAAACACTCAAAAAAAGCAACGTCTTCATTTCAACGGATTTTTTAAGTTCAATGCATAAGTGGATTTTTTGAGGCATTTTAGTCTTTTAAATATTAAGAAACTAATGTGTTGCTCACGTTTGACGGAATGAGTTGTACGATTTCATTAAAAATGAGTAAAAAAAGAAACTGAGATTTGAGAGACGATCTAACACGAGTTAAAAATTAGAAAATATTGTGATAAGTAGGAAAGTTTGAGGAGATTTTTATAATTAATCCAATAAATAAATTATAAATGGGCAATACTGTCATATCACTTCTTTTTTCTATTTCCAAGGCTATATTTTTTTTCTTGGTTCCAAGGCTATATATATGGTTGCATGTATGTTATATAAATCTGCAAGTCATTTATTATATCCTTTCTGAAATTCTTTTGGACGACATAAAAAAAAGGTGAGGCTTTGCTGCAGTTCGGCTGACTGAACTGCACCAAAGTTTGCTGCATTTGTGAGGGTCGGGCGTGGATCCCGCTCAAGACCCACGCCTTCACAGTTCTTGTTCGAATATTGTTGTATTGTACTGTTCGAGCAGGCGTGAGTCCCAACGGAATCCACGTAAACTGCAGCAGAAGGAAAAAAAAATACTACCACCACGGGGCCTTTGACGTGGGCCCCGAGGACACTGTCTCTGTAATAACTTTCATTTTCCCTATTTTGTTCTTTATTGTAATCCCACAATTACAAATTACAATTACGCCCAGACTCTCAGTGCTGTACGAGCTTCCACAGAGCAAAAGCGCAAAAGAATATTCTCAGTTTTATTCAACTTACAAGTGTCTGATAAAACAAAGAACCCATAAGTTTAAATATTCCTTTTTTTCTTTCCACGATTCACTATTACGGCATGAGATGAAAGTGAGCTGGCTTAAAATATTTCTTCTTTTGCTGGATTGGTTTCGTCTTTGACTCTTTGCCTCGTTGTTTAGATCTTTTTCTTTTTGTTTCTCCCTATGTCAAAAATCCTATCCAAACGAACACAAAAACAAAACGATTCTAAATTACAGACATTTTTTTATAAGCACTCCTCCCAACATTACTCCTCTCTCTTATTCTTGTATCAAGATCTATTCTTTTTAGTATTAATTTAGAAAGAGAAAAATACAATAAATATTAAAAATTATAAAGTTTATATTTGCTCGAATTTTCAGGAGGCCAATATTAAATATCATATTAGCCACATATTGTGCCATACAATTTGTACAAAGAATTGTATAGTATCTGTATACTCTCTTATAATATGTTTGGTGTATTTTGTTTTCAAAGATTCTTATTGTAATCAGTGAGCATGTTAAGCTCCTCTTTTTTCTCTCCATTCTCTTGCTTTCCGAGAAGCATTTTGGTCAACATTCTTCATACCTGGACTTGTAGCAAAGTTTGTACCTTTTTTTCTGTACAATAAGCTAGACAAGTTTTGGTTGATGATATCGTGAATGCAGATTTATAAGAAGCTCAGAAAATGTACATCCAAAACAGTACAATTTTCGGAGAGTGATTGAGGTGGCTCCGCTTGTCTTTTTTTTTTTTTGATCGGCTCCGCTTGTCTGGATTGCTTGAGGAATACCCCACACGGTGCTGGGGTCTCACAGCTGCAGGTACTTTTCCTCATAACGTGGCTTTCCCATGCTTAAGAGTACCGACTGCCTTTGGGACTTTGTAAGGGCATAAAGAAGCAGTCGCTCTCGCTCACTGATGTTGGTTTTTCTTTTCCTCCTTGCCACATTGTGGGTGGAATGGAGCGCCTAGAAGTGAGCTCCTTTAGCTTGGTTGGTTCTGAAATGGGTTTTGCTCAGTTATCAATTTTGAGATCTGGGCTGTAATAGGTTCTCTGGAGATTTTGTGGTTGTGTTCGTGAGTTGTGCGAACTTTTTCAGCTTGCAAGGTTCAAAAGTCATATCGAAAACAGAAAATGGCTCTAAGATTGGACTTTTCTAACTGGTGGGCAAAAGATACTCGCAAGGGAAACCCGGTGGTCGTCACAATGGAGAACCCCAACTTCTCTGTCGTGGAGATTGACGGCCCAGTCGCTGCGTTCCGACCCGTTGAGAAAAGCCGGGGCAAGAATGCCAAGCAGGTCACGTGGGTCCTGCTTCTCAAGGCCAATCGTGCTGTCGGTTGCGTCGCTTGGCTCGCCACGGCCTTCTGGGCATTGCTTGGCGAAATCAAGAAGAGGCTGGTCCATAGGCAAGGAGTAACCATGGCGAGTGAGAAGTTGGGCAAGGGAAAACTGCTTTTTAAAATCATTAGAGTGTTCCTGGTCACCGCCTTGGCCATGCTGGCCTTTGAGGTGGTTGCCTATTTGCACGGCTGGCATTATTTTGAGAATCCCAGTTTGCACATTCCTCGGACTTCCGATTTGCAAGGCTTCTTCCACATGGCTTATGTTGCTTGGTTGACATTTCGGGCCGATTACATTGCGCCTCCAATTCAAGCACTCTCTAGATTCTGTGTCGTTCTGTTCCTTATCCAATCTGTGGACCGTATGATACTTTGCTTAGGTTGCTTATGGATAAAATACAAGAAGATCAAGCCGAGGATTGGTGGGGTTCCCTTCAAGTCGGATGATGTGGAGGGATCTTGTTATGAGTATCCCATGGTTCTTGTTCAAATTCCAATGTGTAATGAGAAGGAGGTAAGAAACTGACTTCTACTCTTTCTTACTTTCTTCTTACGTTTTCGTAAAGTTCGTTGAATTGTTTTACATGGCTTTTAGCTGGTGGAAACCAGAATTTGGGACTTCTTCCGCACCAGTGACGAGGAATTTTATTCCGTACAGGAATAGACTGCAAAAATTTGGGAAGCCAATATGACATACCAAATTGGCAAGCTTTGAGAATAGGAAAAACACAATTTTGGAATTGAAAGAGAAAAAAAAGAGGGAGGGAGAGAGAGAGAGAGTAAAAAGGCCAAAAAGTTTTTTCCTCATTAGTTTAGGTAGAATTAGGGGATTTGTAGTGTTCGGGAATAATTTGCATTGTTCAGTAATGACAAGCGTCATTGCTCATCCATACTTCCACAGGAAGAAAAAAAAATCAAATTTCATTCAGTACTGTTTGAGAAGGATTTCAAGAATTATGTCAAAATGCTCAGATCTATTCTTCTAGTTATTATGGAATTGAAAGTTTTGCTTACAGTGAGATCTGCAATGAGGACATTTGAAATTAGTTCATATCGGTATAAGGAATCAAATGCAACCATCTGTAGATCCTTTTGGTGAGCTTTTCTTGATATTGCTAAGCTTTACTGTGCTGTCCTCATGCAGGTCTATGAGCAGTCTATCTCGGCAGTGTGCCAACTTGATTGGCCAAAGGACCGTTTACTGATTCAAGTTCTTGATGATTCTGATGATGAGAGCATTCAATGTTTAATTAAGGCTGAGGTAGCTAAATGGAGCCAAAGGGGGGTCAACATAATCTATCGGCATCGCTTGGTTCGAACTGGTTACAAAGCTGGGAATCTCAAGTCTGCAATGGGCTGTGATTATGTCAAGATTTATGAGTTTGTTGCAATTTTTGACGCAGATTTCCAACCTAAGCATGATTTTCTTAAGCAAACTGTGCCGCATTTCAAGGTGGGGAGAGAATTATGTGCCCTCGAAATTCTTGGTCATGGTACTTTCGGGAATTTAATCTATATGTCTCTCTTTCCTTGTGCGCTGCAGAACAATCCTGAACTAGGTTTGGTTCAGGCTAGATGGGCTTTCGTGAACAAGGATGAAAACTTGTTGACTCGTCTCCAAAACATTAATCTGTGTTTCCACTTCGAGGTGGAACAGCAGGTTAATGGGGTATTCCTGAATTTCTTTGGTTTTAATGGAACTGCCGGTGTTTGGAGAATTAAAGCCCTGGAGGAGTCTGGAGGCTGGCTTGAAAGAACAACAGTAGAGGACATGGACATAGCCATCCGCGCCCATCTCAATGGTTGGAAGTTCATCTTCCTTAATGATGTAAAGGTAATTGTAAATCAGGATGGTGGCATTAAGTGAAGAAGCAAATGACCAAGCAAAAAGAGAGTGAATAAGCAAATGAATTGAACTTCTTTTCCTCTGTCCTCATACTCTTGAGAATCTACTGAACTTTAAAGCTCAAATGTTTTTACTTGTCAGGTCATTTGTGAAGTTCCCGAGTCATATGAAGCCTACAGGAAGCAGCAGCATCGCTGGCATTCTGGTCCCATGCAACTTTTCAGATTGTGTCTTCCAGTAATTATAACTTCTAAGGTACATCCAATGCTCAATCTCGGTTATTCCCCTTCAAATTTCCTTTTACATAGGTAGTAGAAGGCCTTCACCTGTAACCACTATCACTTATATGGGAAATAAAAGGCTTAAGCTCTTTGATACTGCAGATATCGACATGGAGGAAAGCCAACTTGATACTACTATTCTTTCTCTTGAGGAAACTTATACTTCCCTTTTATTCCTTCACATTGTTCTGTGTAATTCTTCCTCTAACCATGTTTGTCCCAGAGGCTGAGCTTCCTGTCTGGGTCATTTGCTATGTGCCTGTTTTTCTGTCATTCCTCAACATTCTTCCTGCCCCCAAATCCTTCCCCTTCATTGTTCCTTACCTCCTATTTGAGAATACCATGTCTGTTACCAAATTCAATGCAATGGTATCTGGATTGTTCCAGTTGGGAAGCTCATATGAATGGGTTGTCACCAAGAAGGCTGGCAGGTCATCAGAATCTGATTTACTGGCTGCTGCTGAAAGGGAATCTAAAACAATGAACCAACCGCAGATCTACAGAGGAGCTTCTGAGAGTGAGCTTTCTGAATTGAACCAAATTAAGGAGCAGAAAGAAGCAGCTCGAGTTCCTGTTAAGAAAATTAACAAGATATATAGGAAGGAGCTTGCTCTAGCATTCCTCTTGCTCACTGCTGCTGTTAGAAGCCTGTTATCTGCACAAGGAGTCCACTTCTACTTCCTGCTTTTCCAAGGGGTAACCTTCCTTCTTGTGGGTCTTGATCTAATTGGGGAGCAGATGAGCTAACAATGAAGGGGACAAGACAAAGCAGGAGGGGGGGAAACACCCTTCTGCTTATAATCAGTAAAAGATGTGGGCACTGCAAGTGAGGAAGTTCAATACTTTGTGGTTTGGGTAACCCTCCAATTCAATAAAGTGAATTTCCTGGATTCCTCATTTGAATTACCTGATAGGATGTCACTGTTTAGAGTCACCCTCTATACGATATTCACCGTTACTATTTTTCCATAATTTTGTTAGGGCGTTGGTCATTTTAATCCTCAATAGGTATCGAATTGTCGTTTGTCATGGGTAGGAATAGAATACTATATTCGCTTTAATGGTATTACAGTTTACATCAACTCTTGCCTGTGCATTATTTGCGTCTCCTGTTCAAGCCATATTGTATTTGTAGTTTGCAGAATGAGAGAGGTCGAGCAGAGTCCAAGGATGAGATTGCTTGATGTTCTTCATAGATTATTTCTCTAGTAGTGAGTGAGACATGTAAAGCATCTTCTGTACATTCATTCAGGTTTATCTTATGGAAGAAATAATATCTCCCAACTTTCTCTCCATCTCTCTCTCTCTCATGCCTCTGCACAGGCACTCAAACTCTCCTCTTTTTTGGCCTTCCTATGCTGTCTGTTTTTCTTCTGCAATTTGCTTGTCCCAAAGTGGATGCACACACGTGTGCCAGTTTCTAGGTGCAATCTAGACGAATAGAAGTGTCGGCAGGCCAAATGGGTGATTACAAGCAGCTCTATCATATGAAAAAGGTGGTTGAGGTTTTTCGGCTCATTTCCTTTACATTTATAAATGTAGGGTTTACATAATTGAGAGGCCCAAGATCTTACGTAGGGCATATGCTGATTCTGGCCTTTTTAGTTTTAGGAAGTGCTTGCTTCTGGTTGGCAACGTGCCCAGGTACAAGTTAACCCATTTCCTTGACCTTCCATGCATGGCTATGGTCCATTCCATTTTGTCATGAACTGCCAGTCACCAAAATCTTTGATTGACAAGCCAACTGCTATCCCCTTTAGCATCTCACATTCACCTGGGGCATACTTATAAGCTGGCAAAGTTTGGTGCAAAGGGGTCAGGGTGCGGGGGTATTCATGTAGGTTGAAGTTACCCAGTTACTGTCGCATGTAAAGCTTTTCGAGAGAAGTTTCAATGGACTTCAAACATGTTTAAGTTCAATCTGTATGGGCATGTTGCGTCGTTAGCCTTCCTTTTTTTAGGCCTTTCACGGGTTTCACCCCTTCGCCTTTAGGCGACGCCTTAACTTCATGACTCGGTATGGAGTTTGTTCGTGTTTGTTTTTTTGTAATTAATTTGTTCAGTATTTACTAACATATGTTTGGTGCCCAAATATTTGGGTTTAATCATAAAAAATTCACCACATAATTTTTTATTATTATAATACTTATTAAAAATCTTCTCTCTTTACTATTTCACCAACTCCCATAACATATCTTTACTTTATAATATTTCTCAAATCTCAATACTCAAAATTTTCACCTTCAAACATCCCAATTTAATACATTGTGTTTTATCCTCTTGATAAGTTATGGTTGAGTACTTGGTGCCTATGAGAGATTCTCACGAGCTGGGCTAGATACGAGAGATAAAGATTCTCTGCAATTTTTCGTCCGAATTGTACCGTGCAATTCAGAGAGAAACAATAAGTTGATTTTATTGTAGGGCTCACGCTGCTTGAAATTTCACATGGAGAACATTAAATGGTGTGAAGTCTACATATTGTGTCTATCTCTCTCTAAATTACACAATGTAATTCGGACAAGAAATTACAAATAATCATTATCCCGATACGAGTATTCTAAGCTGAAGCCTGAAGGTCGGATTGGTTAGACCTGGGCTTGATGACTGGAATTTCAATGCCAAATAAGTATAAGTAGCAACAGGTACAAGAATCATAAGACGAGTAGTGCTGTGAGAAGTAAAGTATATTATCACACTATACAAAATCATATTCTTTGCAGTTTTGCTTTGAAAAAGAAAAAGAAAAAATATATTCTTTACAGTTTACAGGGGCCTTATATGCAAAGGAAAATTTTAATTTACACCGAAGCTTCAGTGTGACATTGTCTATTGAAGAAACCAAATTGTAGAAATGCTAAGCTTAGATACCCATTTGATATTGTGAGCTTGTTGGATATTTAGGAAGGATATAACAAAGACGAAGGATGAGAGAAGCCAATTTAGAGACTGCAGAAGACGTTATTTTATTGAGCAACAAACTATCAATTTATACAGCATATGGAAAACCGAATTACAGAAAAATCTGCTAACGGCTAAGTGCCTAAAAACTGGCATGAAGAAAAGGTCATAATCCTAAGGAATAGCAACAAATAAAACTGATTCAGTCTTCACTCTTCATGAGTCATGCCAGTCAACAGAGCTGAAGTCACACTGATGCCTTCTGCTGTAGATTACGCTCACGCTTTGGTAGGATCCTACTTTCAACAAGACGTGCTAAATATAAACACAGGCTAATAATATCGTACAAGTTTGGAACATCTTTTGGAGGGCAGAACCAATTTACCATCAATTTAGGCAACAATAATTGAGAGCTAAATCTATCTTATCGTGTGTAGGAATAGGAATGAAGGTTTAATATTCAGAGCTTTGAATGATGGTTTGAAGCTTCAGCAATCTTTTCACCATATTGGGAAGGATAGCTACTTGCCTTCGTAAAATAGAATTTAGGAGAGTTGAACTTAGTCATCTTCCGGCTCCACAAAGAAGTCTGGTTCCTCAGGCTTTTGCAACGTAGTCAATTGGACACCCTTGCTTTTCTGAGCGCTTCTCCGTGTATTTGCAGCGAACCTTGAAGCCAGAATTGTAACACCCAGGTTCTGTTTTGCTTGCATACCATAGGACGATGGAGTTTGCAGTTCCTCATCTTCTTCTGTTTCATTAGCTACTTGCTCGTCAGGACTATAGGAGAACGACTCCATCATGCTAAGGTTCTTTGTCATTCTCTTCTTTTTGTATCGACGCCAAGCAGCCTGGATGAAGCAAGCAGCCCACGTTCTCCAATGGTAAGAGTAAAAGCGGAAAGTGTGCTGTAGCTTCTTACTGTGGAGACGTCTGAACTGATTGGCAACGAATTTGAGATCTTCTGCTCGTAGTGCAAAGGCTTCCACTTCACTAAGGGCTTCGACTGTTCTTGTAGAAGAGGGCAAGTTGAGGGTAGATTTTGGAACCAATGCCCAAGCAAGTAGCTCTTCCCCACAAAATTCCCCTGGGTTCAAAGTAATTGAATTGAAGAAACCTGTCCGGCCTCCATTTCTGGTTGAGCTTTCTAACCTTCCTCGAATAATAAAGAGCATTTCCGTGACAGGGTCACCTTCACGAACAATGTAGGTTCCCTGAGTGCTTAAAGATGAAACCAAGCGCTCAGAAATGGCGTCAAGTAGCTGATTATCCATTTGTGAGAAAAAGGGAACCTGCAATTTGGGAAACAGTTCATAACGGCTCAATTTGATTGATATCTTTCAAAATTGGGAATGAGAATCTCTTTGACTTTCTAAAGCGTGTGAGACATTTCAGAGGAACCAGTAACCAGCATTAAGTTAAGCTCTTCAATCCAAAACCAGCATTAACCAGTTTGTATTCAATATACATAAGATGATTTTCATGGTGCATTCTGCAATATGGTAATATGGTGTACTAACCAGGTCCTCTTTAAATGATACAAAATCTGCACAAAGAAAATTTTGCAACTTCTACAACCCCCCACCCTAAGGGAAGGGCCAGAAATAAATAGCTGGATAGGCCATGAAGTTAAAGCTACAAAAGACTTAACTTATGTTTGCATTTAAATCTACCCAAAGGATCACGAAACACTGACGCTAGATTCTCCCTAAGCAACAGCCTTTCTACCCAAGATGACAGTGGATTATCTTCCAATAATGCAAGAGATTAGCTACATATAATCAAGATAAAGAGCATGCACACCTAGATCATCTGCTCAAATTTGCAAGCAAACAACTCCGTCACTGATACTTTTCAAAGCGAATGGTAAAAAGTCCAGGGAATGGAAGTTTGTATAACCACTAGCTCATTTGAACAATAAATTGAGAAGAGAATTCAAAAGGTGCATCCAGTACCTGCACTACTTACTGTGTGTAGATTTAGTCATGATCAAATTATACAGAAAAAGAACTTACACGTAGAAGAAGGTCCAAGCATAGGTGGCGTTGGATATCTCGACGGAGATCTGTTGGTAAGGCACTTAGGATTGACTCTTCATCCACTCCTCGAGTTGCAAGCCATTTGTACTGAGTAAATCTTCGCACGCGTTCTTGAAGACCTGGAGGAAGTTGACGATGTCTCATCCACTCCTCAGTGTCTCGTCGCTTGAGCCTCCACTCCTCTAATCTCACAGTAATAGATTGCAGATAGGTCTACAGCAAACAGAATTGGAAGATGTGCTAAGGTATATGCTTTCCCCAATGCATAGCAAATAACATCTACAAGTATCTATTTAAATCTATTGCAAACACGAGACCTAATGACCATCAGGCAAAACTAACTATAGCTTTAATAAGTGAGATGTTCGGGACTAGTAGGCATTGCATTCAAACACCTAGATCCTATTCAACAAACAGATGGAGTAACGAACTCCAACCTTTATGAGTGTTCAAGACTTCTCCGTGAATCACTTTGCACAGAAGTGCTGAAAAAGAATAAAAGAAAGAATGAAAGCCCCATATAATGCATTCTTGCCAATGAACTTAAAAAAGCCTATAACGCCCGATGAGTATGAAGATATATTTCCATTTCTTTACTGTCAAAGACCGCAAACTAGCAGTTTTTATGCTCTTCAGCTACATTACATAATAAACTAGAGGTTAAATGCAGAAGATTTAAGAAAGCAAAGGCTCTGAAAATTCAAGCAATCAAAACGAAAAATAGAGGCCTTTGAAGCATAAAAATCTTGTTCTTAAGGGTCTAATAAATCATTTCCAAGTATCACCGCATCAGGGAAAATAATTAATTTGGATTAGATGTACCCTGCTATGAGGTTAAATGCAGTAAATAACAGTGAGGAGTACCTGCATGTTCCCAATCAACTGGGCAAACAAAACCAGACCTATGACGCAAACGAGTATGGAAAAGGAAGTTTCCCCAAGAAATGTGCTTGTGCTCAAGTTTTGCCCATAGGAACTGCAAAATACCAAAAAAAGAAAAGAAAGAAAAAGCGACCAATCAGAATCCTGAATAAACTAGCCATTTAAAGCTCCTGTTTATGTTAGCCTTTCGAATAAGGCAGAGAAACCTTCCAGGAAATAAGCATGATAAGCTGGTAATATTATTCTGCCAATGTGGAGTGTTCAAGCAATTGAGAATCTAAACACACATAAACCATGACACAAAACAATAAGTTGGACATGTAGTGAGAATTCCAATTTCGTATAGTTCTTTGCTATTCAAATTTCCAGGTGTAAGAGACTAGATGTGAGATGCAGTTGTGAAATTTCAGATATATTGGATCAAGTGGTTAGGCCCTTCACTTAGATGCAAGGAATCAGAAGTACAAACTTCAACTGCAAACACAAATTAGTAGAAGACACTAATATGATCATATCCTTTAAGTTGGAAAAATTACAGGGGTAAATATGATACACATGGCATGTTTACAAGTTCTACCTCAAGTTCTGTAAGCCAAACCATAGGCAATAGAGATACTTCTCCATAAAGCTTGTGGAGACAACATTATTTGTCACTGCATTTTTAAATATGCCAAAATTGAAACTGGTGGTATTGTTAGCTGGATTGCAGTTACTGAACACAGCAGTAGCGTTTGCCCATTGCCTGAAGTCAGTGGTGTTCGAACTATCACAACCCAAGTACCTACGGTGACATTTCGGGGGGCTAGTTTCGTTTTTGCATTCCAATTTCCAGCAATGTGCATATCGTTCAAACGACAGCAAATACCATGATGCTCCAATGACCTAAAGAGCAGAAGTCAAACTATTGCAAACTCAAAAAAAAAAAAATGGACGCTAGGTTATGAAATATAAGTGAAGAAAGTTACATGACTAGCTAACATGTAGAGTAGGAGATTATATGCAGCCCCAGCCCAAGCGGTTCGTGTGACTACACCGGTGGCTTCGATAATTTGAGAACTTAATGGGAAAATGAGATATAGTCTGGGAATATATTGAAGCAGAACAATCAGTACAAGGGTATTGTCAGTATGATCATCTTGTGAGCTTTTAATTGCTGGTAGAACAAACCATATCACGATCTGCCAAAGAAACAAAAAAAAAGAAGCTGGTGTTACTTTTATTTCAGTTTTAGGACTTTCAAATTTGCAGGAATTAAGAATATCATTATCTCAGATGGTTATTATGTAAAATTTAGCCCGTTCTAGAACTGCCGTAGCAACCACAATCTATCAATTTTTTTTACTATGCATCTAATCCAAACAAAACTTAAATAAATGGTAGATTTCCTTTTACTTTTTGATCTTCAAACCACCAAAAAACCATAGAATCACTTGCACACGGAGCAAACTCAAATCCAATTCGTAGTACCTGAGGAAGAGGCATTGCAGCTACGAGATGTATGGAGAATTCTGATCTTAAATACCGCCTTGCAATCATCTTTGGATCCCTGATGAGTTCACCCCTCCCGAAAACTCTTGAACTTTTCGATACATAAGCCGTCCGGAACTTTAGGACCATATGCAACATATAGAACACATCTGCGACCGTCCGAAAACATGTTATCACAATTCCCAGACTCAAATCAGTTGTCGTACACGACAAACTATTATTTTTCACCACCACTGGAAGGTAGAAAAAAAGTGGATCAACGAAGAGTGCTACCAAGCAAAAGAAGAGGAAAACCCTGTTCCATCGAAGGACAACATTACTTCCAGGATCGAGAATTCCCTTGTGCAGTAGCTTATGACTAGTCCTTTGGTTTCTATCGCCAACACCACCACCTTCTGGTTTCAACAAAGGCGCCGATACCTTGTATGCAGGCAAAGGCTTTTCCAAGTGTTTCTGGGCGTCGTTTTTTCCCCCGGAAGGTGGCAGACTTTGTTTTTCATCACTGTAAAACCTACGAATTTGGAATTACACTAAGCAAATTACAGCCGAATATGGAAATGGGAATGAAAAGAGAAAACAGAGGATGCGGAAGAGAATTACCTCACTTTCTTAAACTTCATGCCTGTAGTTTCGTTTGGTACTTACATAACTAAACTAAAACCGAGAACATACAGAAGGATACTTCAGCCATATAACGAACCGATGAAACCGTTGAGTGCATAAGCTCTCCTCTTCTGCGAATCCCAATATCTTCTGGAAAAAAACTTTATGCTGTTCACCTAAAATGTCTTTCTATCTGAACAAACAGATCTTATTTGAAACTTCGAAAAAGAGGCTGAACTGCGCCCCAAAATCTCGAAAACGTTTCCATAGTGTAAATCAAATTCTGAAATTTGTGAGGCAGAGAGAAAGAGAGAGAGCGGGTGTAGAGCCTGGCTTAAGAAAAATAAAATAAAATAAAGAAGGCTCAAACTGGGGGTGAACAATATGGGGTTGTCTTCATGTGGTTCGGAGGTTTGACTTTCATTAAAGCCCTCGAATAGAAGTAACAGTAAAAGCTTGGAAACACAGCTCAGATATCAGTAACTGGCTATTTTATTATGCATATCCAATTAATAACAAGCACGGAACAGAGAGAGAGAGAGAGGACGTGGAGACGAAGAACAATGTATGACTGGTAGAGTATCCCAGTGAAAGTAAGAAGCATAGGAACAGAAAACCAGGTAAGATATATATATATTCTTTATATAGTAGATTCTTCGCTTTGCTTCAGAAATTCATATCCGAGATTGGCGTGATCGATCCCTCAATTGCAACTAAGTCCACGTCCCAATGTCCCATCCTAGGACCCCTCACAGCTGAGCTGACATGGTTCGTCCAAAGATCTATAAAAGTACTTTCCAATAGATCATTTTTCTAGGTAAATTTAGGATACGTTCGGTGTATTCTCAAGATTTTTTTTTAATTTTCATAATATAAAAAATTTTACAATCAAAAATCATTTTTAACCCCACATAAAAATAACTATAACACGCATACCAATAAAATTAGCATTATCTAAAAAATTTCAAAACACAAAAAATTCTCAAAATACACCTAAATCAAACAACCTCTTAATTTATCCCAAACAAATTATTTTCTTGTATATCCGCCAGAATATATGTTGCGACAATTTGGTTTGGACATAACTGTTCTTTTGACGCGAAGGTGGGGTCGTATATCCAAGATTAAGGGCATGTTTGAGACCCCAAATATTTGGGGTCTCAATAAATCGAACAAACTCCAAAATTTTTAACTTTTACACCTACATACTTCACCTTTCACAAACCTCAATAAATCTCAATAAAGTAAAGATTCCCAAAATTTCGAAAATATTCCCCAATTTTTTGGCAAACAAACATCTTCTAAACTTCTTAGAACATAGTTCAGAGTCTTAGACGTGCAGTTCACTCAATCGTTGTGATTTTAATTTATTATCTGTCATTGTCTTGGGTGGTTTTAGAAGAAACCTATAGCAGACATTTTGGAATGTCAAACTTCACAGAATTTAGGTTAATCTAAACAATGGTAATAAAGCAAGAAACTTTTAATGGAATTGAAATCTTGTTGGTTTGGTATATATATATATATATATTTAATTAAAATGAGTTCGAAGTGGATAATGTGTATTTGTAATCCATAACGGTAGTTTCCTTGCAAGGAAAACGCTTTTTCTTTCCCAAAAGTGATTTTTCTAGGTTTTTTTTCTTCTGTTTCTTGAACTTTTTCTTCTCTCTTCTTTCCTTTTTTTATTTTCTTTATGACGCGATCGTACCTGTACGATATTTCACTACAAAAACCTCGTCAAAGCACCTGTCAGCACTTCCATGTTTTTCCTTAATTTTCGGTCAATACTTTGACCCGGTCAGCCACCAAATATAAAAACCCAGTACGCTACCGCTACGACAAGCAGAAGGAAACATTCTGCGTATTTGGAAAGAAGGCAAATGGAAGTGACCTCTTAATTCTGCTGTTAATGCGAAAAAAAAAGGGTTCTGACTCAGAGCCCAGATATATCTGGCCATTATATTCGTGTTGTCAATCAAAGCGGAGAGATTTCAAACATCCCATTAAGCTAAAAGAGCACCTACCCAGTTCCTTCACAAACCTACCATTCAACAGAAGCCAAAATTGATATGTACAGTACTGAAAACTACACACGTGTCGACTTATTAAGTTTCACGTGGGGGAGACACATGGAGTCCTCGCAAGATCTGCGGAGGCCACTATCCAGACAGTTGACTTCAGGCAAACAAACAGACACAAATTTGGTCCAATAGGTCTCTCTGGAAACATCAGGAATCGACATCAATTGAAAATATTTCTTTTTTATTTTTTCTTTTTCTGAGAAATCGAATATAGTTCAGTTCTGCATAAATCATTTGCTGGAACTTTATTACATCGTTTTAGAGTCTTATCTTAAGAATCCAAGATCTTGATCCCAAAGGGGAAAAAAAACCCAAAAAGAGATGTTGGAAGTTCTGATTAAACCCAATAAAGTACGGAATTCAATGTTTTTGTTTATGCCAAAACGCAATCAAATTAAATGTGATCAGAAATTTAATTGATCGATCTAGGCATGAAGTTTCATTCACACTGCAGTCTTCTAAAAGAAAAGCCTAACCTCAAAAGAATACCAACATATTTCCAAATTATACTAATAAATTAAAAAGTAATTGGAGAAGAACGTATCGCACTCTACAACGGTAAAACGCTTCGCTAAAATTGCGTCCGATAAATTAGTTAGAATAGCCAATATTCGTCCAGATAATCATATTCCAGACTACTTCAACAAGGCATATCCGCATCCGCAATGGCTTAGTCCAACCTAGCAAGTGACTGTGACACCGCGTCATTGCTATTTGCAGGCTGCGGCAATAGCTATGATAGCGAGCCAAGCTGTACCATCTAATACAAATAGGAATGGCAACGGAAACACAAACCAGAACCCACATGTTTATTGTCGTTTTAAGTGGGATGAACGTAAGACTATTTACGGAGGACCCAAACCTCGTGTACCTTTTCAGTATTGTGCACAATTTCCTGCCCCTGAAAGAAGTAAAACTGTATAACGTGTCGAGAAACCTATCCGACTACGTCCACCTGTAATACTTAGGTGCTCCTATCCCAACTAGGATACAGAGTTTCCGGGCCCGGATTTTGGTAGATAAATTGCCACCCTAACGATTTTCCTTTTTCCTGGCAAATACAATTTAACGACTCCAGGGAAATTAATCACTATTGGTTCTGGGGAGTATTAAATCATCAACGGAACAGGTATTAACTCAAATTTGAATGATCCACTAAGAAGCTTACAAAATCAAAGAAAATGGAAAGTATTTATAAACGATTCCACGCCCTTTCTTGGGGCCTCAACTGGAATTCGTACAAAAAATCCACTCGGAACGATATCATATACACCGAGGGTGAGAATGGAAAGTCATTTTACAACTGAAAAAAATCTTAAAATATCCGTCAGAAACAACAAAAACTGTAATAGCAAGCTGCCAAGCTACTACGAGAGTGAGTCTCACCCGATGTCTCCAACCCAAAACAGAAAAATCACTTATCCTTTGAAAGAGAGTTTGTGTGTGTGTGTGTGTTGGGGGGGGGGGGGGGGGGGGGGTGGTGGTACCCGAAAAATAATCATTAGAGAACTGCACTACTTTATTACTTGCATACGAATGTAGAGAATTATCCGCAAAAGAACTTGTTAACAATGCATGCACCACAAAAATCATGATGAGTACGGAGCATTTTGAAGCCTAATCATCTGCCAAAAACCAGACCAACTACGGAAGCCGCTTTAGCCCTTAAAACCAAACCCAATCAGGTAGCTGCTTTAGCTCATAATCATTAGAGTTCCGAGCATTTTCGAAGAACAATCATCCAGCAAAAATGAGACCAACTAAGGAAGCCGCTTTAGCACTAAAAGCCAATTCAGGTAGCTGCTTTAGCTCTAAAGCCAGTTGCCACAGGTCCTCTCCAATTGGAGGAGCTCTTGATCTTCTAGCAACACCACTTACTAAGCCGCACCACATGCTTAAGACAATGTCACCAAAGCACAACACAGCAGGGGAACTACCCATGACCCAGCAGATATTAAGGAGATCAAACAAATAAGAGAAGGAAATTAAAGCAGGTACATATGGAGTAAAATAAATAAATTTTCAAGGCTACCTTCAAAGCCCCTCCCACACTCAAATAACCGTACAGTAAGATTTTTCAAAGCTCCATTAACTCAATTTGAATGCCAAGATTTTGGGCATTTAACCGCCATTAGCAACCCAATAAGTATGCAAAATTCAAAATTAACTGTCCCTCGCAAAATCAAAATCTTAATCCAACGTGTCTTTTTTAAACAAACCCAACCCCTCCACGCCCCCAAAAAAAAAATCCTTCTTTTGAACCACACATTTTTGCTATGAAAATCCACACAGATAACCCACAAAAGGAAATAAACTCTTCTTTCTCGAGGAGAACCATGGGAAACCCCAACTTCTGCAGAACAGATATAAATACCTGCCAAAAGTGTTTGATGCAGCTCTTCAATCCTCTTAAGTTAAATAAAAGAAACGCCACAAGATAGGGAGGCACATCACAACTGGAGAGATTCAAACAAATAGAAGCATCTACAGAAGTAGCAGGCTGGGACCCACAACCATTCAGAATTGAAGATCCCAGTGAGCAATGAAGAACGAAATCCAGGGGAGTGCAGAAGCACATCAACAATGAAGCAGGACCAGATGACACCTCAACACCACAAAAACAAAAAGCATAGATCTTTAGCAACGCTCTCATTGAACTGTTCTTAAGAAATTCATAATGCTTAAGCTCTCCTATAAAGAAACTACATATTCAGCATAAAGACAAAAATATCCGACACAAATTAAAGAAAGAAAGGAACTTATCCAAATCCAAGAGTAGAAGCTGAGGGCGTCGCCCGATTTTAAATGTCATACTGAAGTCCAAGCACACTAATTAACATTCATTCCCAGTAGCTTCGTCTAAACAAAGCTAAGCATCCAAGTCTGCAATACTCAGCTCCTGCTTCGGCGTCGTTCCCTCAGACCATTTCTGCAAAAAAATTAGCAGAAACAACTATTAGAGAGGTTAATCAACAAAGATAAAACTTACCCACAGCATGTCAGCTTTCGTGTGTTTGGGAGTGGAGTGATCCAACTCTTTAGCAGTTGAATAATCAATAGCTATTGACAAAAGCACAATCACATATGGGGTCAAGTTATGCTCGTGAGGTCGAGTTTGATGCTCCTGTCAAGCAACCGAATTGAAGTGTGTGAAGCCTTACACAAGTGTGCATAGAGGGACAGAGAGCATAAGGGGACGCAAAAGCTGTAGTGTCTTGCTGATTGACGGGAAAAATATTTCACGTAAGAAGAATTAGGAGCAAGGGTTGCGATCCCGCGAGAGTGAGCTAACACCAAAAACACGTATTAAGGCAGTTGGCTGTCAAACAAGGTCCAATAACCTTCCAGAAAGGAAGCTTCTCCAACCAACTACCCCAAAAAAACATTTAAGAACCAAGCAAGGAATCTCACCCGTTAGCATATGGCACTTCCTCGCGTCCACGGTATGCTGGTGACCTGCTGTAGCTACGCCCACGAGGTGGTGTCAAACTGCGGCGTCTAGGAGACCGTCCTCCACCTACACCTCCACGGGGACTGTAACTCCTGACACAATAATAGATGGTGTCAAAAGCATTGGCTAATAGCAGTACATTCACTCCAACCTAGATTGGACAAGATTCTTACTTCAACCATCTTAAAGTACCACAAAAGTTATCAACCTCTATTATTCGTACTAACATGGAAAATTAAATGGCAATTTCCATGCTATATAAAAAATAAAAATATCTCAAATGAGCTCACCTTCGACCATAGCTTGGGCTTCTCCGATATCGGGGGGGGCTGCGACTACGACGTCTTCCTGAACCAACACGCAAACGGCATTCACGAGCAAAATGACCAGGCTCACCACACTCGTAGCACTTCAAATCAGAACCTCCAGAACGACCACGACCGCCTCCGCCTCCCCGACCCCCACCCCCACCTCTAGAGTTGTGAGAAAGCTCGACTCTCCAGCCCTTTTTGCCTGTTCATAAGGGGAATAACTGGTAATGGCAGTGGTAGTACAAATAGGCATGGTTCTAAAGAAAGAATGTTTCTCCAAATAGTAGAATATATTAGGAACAAGTTGCAGAGTAATCTGAACCCAGATAAATCATTCCGAAACCGCACATGCCATAAGTTGCATTTAGTTGCAAACAAACCATTAATGGGAGAGGAAAATGCTACACATGGATGTAATAATTTTGTCCTAAATACAAACACGAGGGACACACCGTCAAGGATAGGAACCAGACCACTCAAAAAATACTTCAAACAGTTGAATTTCCAGTCTCTGAAACATATCAGATCGGATGTGGCTCTAAATACAATTTAGAATGCTTTGGATCAAATACAACAAAAGTGCGCTGAATACTTCTAAATATATTTGTAATACCAAATAGGAAAGCGGTTGATACGACAGTAATTTTAGATATATGCTTCCTAAACATTAGTTTAAAGTATGTATTTTGATATCCATTATTTACGCTCTCACACCAATTGGAATTAAATGAAGGGGGGGAAAAAAGATTTGTCAACTAACCTATGTTTACCACCCAGAGTGTTTAAAAAATTATCATATAACTGTATCCACCTTATTTTTCAAGGCCTAACGCTATATGTGTTTCTTATGGAAAAATGTCCAACACAAACATACAAATTAATAACCATTCACACATACCATCAAGTTCACGGATCGCATCTTCCGCATCCCTGCGGTCTTCAAAGTCGATAAAAGCATAACCTGGTGGCCTTCGAGCAACCCATACACTGAACAGAAAATAAACAATGAAGAGTAAATAGAAGAAACAATCAAATCCCTAGGGAAAAAAAAGGAAGAGGAAAACACAATCAATAGCATTATAAACAACGCAAAGAAAGACTTCAAATGATGCTCAAAACTTAAACGCCATCCTGAAAGCAATAGTTGCGCTAACGTGATTCAGAAAACTTTTTAACCTCTTGCTAATCGTTTAACGATAATTTAGGCCCCTACTTAGGAGCCAGTAAGTTGAAGACGCACCCCTTTAACATAGGCAAGTATTCATTAAAAACAATAGGGTTAGAGAGAATAACTTTCTAATCTCAACATTTACAACGGGGAAAACCTTCCACCATAAAAACAACTATCTCCTTCCTTGACTCTCAACTCTACTTTCAAGCTTAATAAAAGAGAGAAAACGTGTGCAATAAACAGAAGCCGCTGAGAGATCGGTATTATAAACAAATAACTGCAGGAAGGCAACGAGTAAGTAGCAACTACTGACATGTGCAACGTTTTTTAGAAAAGAAAGGAAAAAAAAAGAGATAAGTACTTCCAAATTGTTCTACCTTTCTATAACTCCAAAGACACGAAATTCATCCTCGAGATCCCGCTCGGTAACGCGGGGATCCAGGTTTCCCACATATATGCGAGTCATCCTTCTGAAAAGAACTGTCAATCACCGAGAATTGGAGTTAATAATTACAGCTCAACACTTCCTCTATTCAGAGAGGAAATTGATCACAAACCTCAATCAAAATAATCTTTTTCCCGACAGAAAATTTCTGTGGAAACGAACGTAAGCGAGGAAGAAAATAAAAAAAGATACAAGAGCGGGGGAAAGGAGAGAGAAATCTGAACCAGAAGCGAATCCACGGAAAAATAGTGTGACTTGATAAATACAAAGAGAGATCTGAACCTGAAGCAAATACGCAGAAAATAGAGAAACCCTAGCGGCTCACAAACAATTGCCCTTTCCGCGTCTGCGCTGGGGTGTCACTGACTGGAATGCCTGATTTTTTAATTTTATACATATCTTGAAGTTACTAACTGCCCCGGTAAAGTTTCCAATTTCCTATTTTTGCCCCAAATATTTCAATTTGTAGCCGAAACCACGACCAACGACTCCCGTTTACTAAAACAAATATCCGTATTTGGAACGGCGGGCCGTCGTTTTACTATCGCACAGGTTGGCGTTCGAAATTGGGACACCGTCGCTGGCAAGGCTATGAGGTGTTTCAGAGGACTGTGAAGCGTGTCCAATGGCCTTATTATTGTGGCCCATATATTCCACCTGGATATATGGGCCTTGTTTTTTTACATAAAGGCCTTCAGAGAAGCGGGATGTTACGGAGGGGGGAAGGATTAATGAGCCTTGTCATGCGAGCTCAAGGGTGTCTTGGGTTTCAATTGGATTTGATGGGCCATTGTGATTCATTGGTCAAACTCAAATCGGGCCAATTATACGGCGTTTAGCAAATTAAAAAAATTTCATCTTCATTTTTTCAACAACTTTTACCTTCTCTCTCCTCACTTTTGCGTGGATGCAGATCGCAGTCAATCACGGTATTTAATTGTCGGATTAGCTTTCATCTGAAGAATTATTTCCTTCCAAGAAAAATTATCATAGATCATTAGAGACTGACATTGGCAATGTTGAGGCTTCCCATCTTCTTCCCACTAACCCATACTCTGCCACGAAAGCAGGCGCGAAAATGCTGGTCATGGCTTATCATAGATCCTATGGCCTCCCAACAATTACAACACGAGGCAATAATGTATACGGCCCTAATCAATATCCAGAAAAGCTTATACCAAAGTTCATTCTCCTTGCTATTAAGGGAGAGAAGTTGTCAATCCATGGCAACGGCTCAAATGTGAGAAGCTACCTATATTGTGAGGATGTTGCTGAAGCATTTGATGTCGTACTGCATAAAGGGGCTATTGGACATGTGTACAATATTGGCACTAAGAAGGAGAGGCGAGTCTTGGATGTGGCAAAGGACATCTGCAAGCTGTTTGGATTGGATCCTAAAGAAGCAATAAGTTTTGTTCAAGCTAAGACCGGCCTTTTAATGACCAGAGGTACTTTTTGGATGACCAAAAGCTCAAGAAGCTTGGCTGGGAGGAGAGCACTCATTGGGAGGATGGGCTGAAGATGACAATAGAGTGGTATACTAAGAACCTTGATTGGTGGGGCGATGTGTCTGCTGCTCTTCAACCTCACCCAAGTGTCTCAGGGACGACTCACCCCAATGATGATGCTTGGTTCTTTCAGTATGGGTACACCAGACTGACTAGGGCATTCAGTGGGATCAGTGACTGTTCAGGACTGAAATTCTTGATATATGGGAGGACAGGTTGGATAGGTGGATTGTTGGGGCAGCAATGTGAGGATAGGGGAATAGCCTTCGGGTATGGGAAGGGGAGATTGGAAGATAGAAGCTCAATCTTGGAGGATATAAGGAAAGTGCGGCCAACCCATGTGTTCAATGCAGCCGGAGTTACTGGGAAGCCTAATGTTGATTGGTGTGAATCCCACAAGGTTGAAACGATCAGGACTAATGTAGTGGGTACATTAACTTTAGCTGATGTTTGCAAGGAGCAAGGTCTATTGATGATGAATTTTGCCACTGGCTGCATATTTGAGTATGACAATGAGCACCCTCAAGGATCAGGTTTAGGATTCAAGGAGAAAGACAAGCCTAATTTCACCGGTTCCTTCTATTCGAAAACCAAGGCCATGGTAAGTATCACGTATTTCAATCAATTTTTTATACGTTAATTATAATATTGACCTTAGTCACTGAATTTTCAAACACATACATACATATACATATACACAAAGGCCTTTAATTAGTTCACGAAGGTTTAAGCCATTAGGTTTTGTTCTGCCGTCCAAAATTGGCCACTTCAGGAGCATCTAGGAACACAAAATTCAAGGCATTGAAAGGGTGCTCTGTTATTTCAATCAAAGAGCAATTGTTACATAAGACCTAAGAAAAGGAGTACTAGCTTGATGATCAAGGCTTGTAGTTTTTTTGGACAGTGGGCGTTTTGAATTCCATCAGCATTTGAAGTGGCAAATATGCAGGTGGAGGACCTCCTAAGAGAACACGAGAATGTTTGCACTCTCAGAGTTTGTATGCCAATATCATCGGATCTCAGCAACAAAAGAAACTTCATCACGAAGATCACTCGTTATAACAAAGTGGTGAACATACCCAATAGCATGACAGTCCTAGATGAGCTCCTACCCATATCCATTGAGATGGCGAAGAGGAACTGCAGGGGAATATGGAACTTCATCAATCCGGGAGTCATAAGCCACAACGAGATCTTAGAGATGTACAGGGATTACATAGACCCAGAGTTCAAATGGGTGAATTTCGATTTGGAGGAACAAGCCATGGTGATAGTCGCCCCAAGGAGTAACAATGAATTGGATACCTCAAAGCTGAAGAACGAGTTCCCCGAATTGTTGTCAATAAAAGATTCAATCACCAGGTATGTTTTTGAGCCTAACAAGAAGGTTTGAAATTCGTACTTGCTGCAACTAGAGCTGGGAAACATTTATTTCTACATTTCTGGAGATGGAAGGTCACAATTGCTACCTACCACCCATTCTTTATTTTATTCATCTTCTTGAGTAGATGCAATTTCTTGGATATATAGAATATTCCTGCCTACAAGTGAGATTTTGATGTAAGCCAATATTCTAGATAGAACTCGCACTCAAAGCTTATGTCAGCCTTCAGCCTTTAACGGTCTTGTTGACATACAATATATATGACTAAGACAAACATGATCTTGTAGCTGTTGTGGCTGAAACTGTGAGACCCCGAAAAATCAGTACGTACTCCGTTGTAAGCTTAAGGATTCAGTGATTTGTTTTGAATTAATGGAGTTCATGGTATGATCTAAATTTAATGAGCATCATGGAATATCAATGGATGAGGTCTAAATTTTAAGGTAGCCAATTTAAGTTGTTAGATTAAATGTATTTCTTTTCTATATCCTTGATTAATTTTTTTGAAATATTATGTTATGGACCATATTATTGGGCTATTAAGGTTTAAATGGTTGGACTTAAAGCCTAAAAGAATGGGCTGAAAATGGATAGCCCAAGCTTGGCCGAAAATTAGGAATGATGGGCCTTGAAATTTAATCAAGTGGGCTGCCCAATTACATGTGATGATGGGCCCTTGAAGTTGTGATATTGGGCTGCTATAAGGCTTGGAATATTAGGTGATTATTGAGCCTTTAAATGTATGCTAATGGGCTGCCAAAATAGTCATAAAGATGGGCTTAAAAGCCATGGTATTGGGCTGCCATGAAACCCATGTTAATGGGCCTTGAAATGTTAATGGGCCTTGGAGAATTAAGTTATTAGGCCTTAGCCCTTGGACTTAGGATTTGGACATAATACCTAAGATAATGGGGCCTTTAGATTTATGTTATTGGGCTGCCTAGACCTATGGTATTGGGCTGCCAACATACACATGAAAGTGGGCCTTAAGATTTATGTTATGGGCTTCAAGCCCTATGTTATTGGGCTAGTTACCTTACAACTACATTAGACCAACTAAGTGCCCTTGGAGTAACTAAGTAGTTATAATTCAACTAAAGGAACCAAGCTAGTTGGCCAAGCATTAAATGAAGACTTGAAATTGTGTGGCTAAGGGAGATGGACGACCAAGACAAGGAGACAAGATATGACAAAGTTGAAAAGTGAGAAAAAGTGAAAAATTGATGTACATTTCACTCTTGGCCGAACTAGTCCAAGTGCAGCCCTCACTTTGTCTTGCCTCTCACCTAAGTTGTTTCCCCTCTCATTGCTTCTCATTTGGTCGTCCAACACAAGAGAGAGAGAAGAGAAAACCAAGAAAGAGAGAAAGGGAGAGGAAGAGAGAACTTGGTGTAAACCGAATGGGTTGAGCCACCAAGAGTGATTTCAAGCTTGGATCCAAGAGGATTTTGTGCAAGGAGAAGAAGGAGAAGGAAGAAGGAAGAAGAAGAAGAAGAAGAAGAAGAAAAAGGGAAGGAGAAGAAAAGAAAAGGGGAAGAGAGAAAAGAAAGCTAAAATTGGAAGGTAATTTTCAGCATCTCTTAGAATCCTTCTCTTGCTTGTTGTGTCCATTAGTTTTGTAAAAGTTCATACTAAATGGATCTAGTATCTTTGGTTATGATTCTTGTGGATTAAAGATGGAAAATATAATTGATAGTCATGGTTTTGGAAAGGAAGGGGATAAGGATACATGTCTTTGGAGAAGGCCGAACCTATACCCCCATCATGTGATCTATTATTGTGTTTTGTGTTGGATCTAAGAGTGAGAATGTATGTGGAGATATCCTAAGTTGTTAATGGAGAATACTTGTAAGTTTGGTTTGAAATAAGGAGGTTTGCAAACAATCAAAGAAATAAGAAAAGTCTAGGTGTTCTAGGAATAATGATGTTGGCCGAATATCCCATTTTGCTAGATCTTGAAGTTATTTCATGATTTATAGATCCTAGGTTGTGAAATTGGTTGCTGGAGAGATTTATATTGAAGATGAAGATTTGACATGTATGCATGAGAGTTGGAAAATGTTAAGAATAGATTTTCATGAGAGTTTTGCTTGGCCGAATGTCTATTTTAGTTAGATCTGGAGTTTAATCAACCCATAGAGTATAATGTGAACTTGGAATTGAAAATGCATGCTTAAGATCCTATCTTGATTGTTAGAAAATGCAAAGAATGTAAATACATGTTAGGAAAGTTTAGATCTAAACTCACACTATACTTGGCCGGTTGTAAGTTGGATTTTTTCCTTAGATCTATTGCTTTTGAGGTTCCTAAGTGTTAGGTCCAGTTATGGTTGTTGTATATGGAGAGAATGGATTAAATATACATGAATTTAAATGGAAAAAATGTGAGATAAATGGATGTTGGCCGAATGTCTTGTTCTTGCAACTCTTGAGTTTTAGAATACTCTTAGGTTGTAATGTGATGTTGGATCTGAACTTGTATGCATAAGAACATGAATTGGTTGTTGGAAAGTGCAATGGAAATGGATAAAGCATGTAAGAGGAGTTTCGGATGTAGTTATACAATGTTAGGCCGAAATGCATGCTATGTGTAAAATATCTTGGGAATGATTAAAGTATGGATCTTGTAGGCTGATTTGCTAGGTAGATTGTGCACATAAGCCATGGGTTTGACTAAGCTTGAAGAGAAAAGAATGCATGTGATAAGAGAATGAAAATGCATGTTAATGTTATGCATGTTGGTGTTGGCCGAATAGGGTATTGCATGAAACCTTATGTTTGTGCCATGAATTATAGGATCTAGGTTGTGAATATGATAATGGAGGATGGGGTCACAATTGGAGATGAAGTCTTGTACAATAAATGTTTTAAATTGAAGCATGACCGAATGATTTAGTGAAGAAACCCTAATGACCAATGGATTAGCAAATAAGTGATGCAATCGCATGTGATGCATGAGTGAAATTTAGGTCATGGCCAAATAGGTAAGAGAAAGGAAACCTAATGGTAAGTAAATGCTAAATGAAAATACACTGATATGTCGTGGATGTAAGGTTAGAATATGACCGAATGAATTAGAGGTTGAGAGCCTAAGTTCGATTGTAAAAGACTACATGTATGTGAGAGAGAACAAAGATATGAAAGCTTAAAGGGCTCGGATTAAAATTGATCTTATGAGGAGAAAAATGTACCCTAATCAAGGTTAATGTCTCGGATTGCTAAGGGTTTAATATCCAAGCCAAGGGTTGTTAATGATTAAGGTTAGTGATTTATTCAGGTAAAGATTTAACCGAATACAGGAAATAAAAGAGAGACTTAAGTTTAATCCTAAATCCGTCAGTTGTTGGTTAGAACCCTAATCGAGAATAGAAATGTATTGTAATAGAGTTAATAATTAAATAACCTAAATTTTGTATATTAGTTAAAGAAGATTAAATAAAATGTTTAATGATTAAAAGATTATATTAATATATATATATATATATATATATATATATATATATATATATATATATATATACGATATCCAGAAAGATATAATATAGTTACTAGTCGGAAACGTTCCGATGAATGGAAGGTAAGAAGTCAAGTGATGAACGGGAAGTTCGAGATGGATTGAGAAATATCCGGCAACTATATTATACCATTAAATTAAGTAATGCGTTGAATTATCGCTACTTGTCCTTAGTGGACTTCAAGATAGGACTGTCGGGTAATTCGTAGGACCGATACGTACCGATATGGTTTCATCTATACGCAGTACATTGAAAGATTGAACATATTCCTTGTAGGCGAGGAGCCTAGTGAGCAAAGGAGAATTTGCGAGAAGTACTGTAAGTGAATCTTACACTTTTATGAAAACTGGAATGATACACTGCATGTTTTATTGTGCATGGCAAGATGTTTTTAATACAAGTGACATGTATTGTGCATATAGAATGTTTCAAGTACGCATGATGTTTCGAACATGTCATAGCATGATCATTTGCATGAACGCATGAGAGACGTTTTGATGCAAATGAAATTACGATGTTTTCAAGAGTGGCATGACATGTTCATTGCATAGAAAACATGAAAAGTTGTTTTATGCAAATGAAAGAGAATTTATGTTATGATTAAGCCCGGAGGCTTTGGTTGAACACGTACTAAGTTAAGTGAGGTTTGACATCCATGCCGAGGGACGTTGTTCGTGAAGGATGGATGGATGGAACCTGAGACATCCATGTCGAGGGACGTTGTTCGTGAAGGATGGATGAATGGACGCCCATACCGAGGGACGTTGTTCGTGAAGGATGGGTTAGTCCGTGAGGTATGTGCAACCACACCGAGGAACGTTGCTCGAGAAGGTGTGACGCCTCCAAGGGTCGTGTCTAGCCATCAGGCCTGGGGCAACTACGGGCTAGCTCGACCAGATGTAAGGTCTCCAAGGGAATTCGGGGACGGTTCCGAAGGGAACGCACAACCCTGACTTCAGGGGTCAAATGGAGCGAGCCCACAAGTAAGAGATACGAAAAGGTTGTGAAAAGGCCAACAGTGGCACAAGTATGAAATGAATGATTTTCAAGGGCCAAGGGCCAATTTTATAAGCAAGAATGAAAGAAAGATTTTCAAGGGCCTGGGGCCAATTCCGAGATTTGAAATGCATTTGAAAAGGCCAAGAGTGGCAAGAGATTTTAGTGCATGGCATGTGCATCACGGAACATGCATATGCATCATTACTTTTTATGCACTAACTCATGAATTACAGTTTTGCATTTCTTCTCTTATCGCTACAGTGTATTGAAGTAAGTATGCTTTTAAAGCTATGTTTTATTAAAGTTCATGTTTCAACTGTTGTTCCTTACTGAGTCTTTCGACTCATAGTTTGTAAATCGTATCATTCCAGATCCACAAGATAACTGGGGAGCAGAGGAGTATCTCATGTAGAAATCCTGGAAGTTTGGGGATTGGAGCCGGAGTTGGTGAACTCCGAGGTAGCACTTGGGAGTGCTGGTTTTGATCAAGTGGCAGTATGTTGCCCTAGTACGCTTTTGTATAAGTTGCGAACAAGATGCAATGTATAGACTTTTCTGAATTATGATGTGTATACCGAGAGATTATGATCATTGGGCTTGTATCTCAGCCAACATGTGGATCCTGAGTGAGCCATCCTATGTATATAAAAAAAAAAAAAATCCGCTGTAAGAGTTAGTGTAAACGCTGGAGTGTTCCCGGGGAATGCTCGCGGCTGTCACGGTCCCTGCGGGATGGCGTTCGGGGCGTGACAGAAACTCCTTGGAGAGCAGCGTGCATAAACATCATCGAATGCATGTCTGGTTTGCTAGCAAATGAAAATCAAACTTCTTTTGCGTGCAATTGTGGTTTTGGTTTCGTTTAATAATTATTACGGTCCATTTCTACCCTAGATCTCGCTATATTATTACAAGCACCAAGTCCAAACTCAATCCCGCGCGCAAAGGTTCAATCACCAAACACATGATATAGTCAATTACGTACGCAAAGTAGTTTGTTTTGTTCTCCTTCCTATTAATCAATTCAAAGTGGCGTCGCACGAAATTGACGGATGAATGGGGCGTTTACGAGGATTAACGCATAGCATTCCTGCACTGCATCTTCCATGGCGGTGGCCTAGTCTTTGTACTTTGTAGTGTGAATGCATGTGTTAATTCCTCCTCAACTCGTCAAGTCAAATCATTCGAAATTCACTGCAACACCCGCTAAGAGAGAAAGATCGCATGGAATTTTAGCGGCTCGATCTGGATCGATAGTGGAGTGGCCAAGATAAATTAGAAGCAAACATGTACGTAGTTGGAGTTGACCTAGCCTCGACGTAGTCCAGATGTTTGGAGTGCTACAATATTAATTACATGGCAACTTCGGCGAAGTAACGTCTACTTCCGTCTTTCCAATTGAAGTCTCGTAGTGGCATGACGACGTTGTTTGTTCTTTTTGTCCAAAGAAGTGGCAAAGTGAAACGCAAGACTAACCTCGTAATTAATTAGTATAAATAAATTAACAAGTATGGTTTCCCGAATATAATCGATCGCTCGGTCTGCCATTAATTTTAACGAAAAGGTTGACCCGCATAAGAAGCTAGGATGCATGCATGTTCCAAAGTCCATCTCCTACTCTCGTGTGCCACAGCTCGTGGTCCCTTGCAAAAGTCCAAAACTCTGCGCTCAGCTCATGGCACCAAGATTAATATCGGAATCAACATATTCTTTTTCGGATCACTTCTCTTGGGCAGATGAACCCTTTTAGTACTCTAGCTACTATATAGAAAAAAGTGTCTTTGTTTAGCAAATAAACTAATTAAAAGCTAGCTACCATTTCTCGTAACAAAACATGAAATTTGAAGCACACAAGACTCGTGAGTAATTAAGATTGTCTTTTGTTCTCTGAAGTGGTGTTGAGTACTGATAATTAATTAGTACAACTCTAATATCATAATTATTTTAGTAATTAGATTTACTTTGAAGGTAATTTCTCATCATACCCAAATTGAAAGAAATTATTAAATTTCGCCTCACTTCTTCAATGGAATCTCTCTTTTTTCCGATCCAGTTCCTCCACCACCGCGAACCACAGTTAGATTCAGACATAATACACTTTTTATTTTTAGTTATTGGGAGAGTTCAAATAATCTCGATCTTTCGGATCTAGGAAACGTCTCTCAGAGATCTTTTTTTCCTTTTGGAAGATACAGCGGTATAAAGAACTTCAGGATATTATAGCTATCCTTGAATTGGACGAGTTATTGATCCAAAGCATGCATGGTTTCTCTCTCTTATTAAAAAAATCAGAAGAAATTCAATTATAAAGGATATTTAACAGAGAGAGAATATTTACTTTAATTATTTATTTATTTCGGCGGAATAAGATATTGCCACCATCAACCGAATTCGAGTATTAAAAACGTGAGAGGACTTTGAACTTTGAAGAATATTCTCTTAATCATATCTCAAGCTACATGCGTCTCTAGTCGTGGAGTAGTGGAGTACTATACAGATAAGTACAAATTAAAGGTTTTTTTTTAGTGGTGAGGGAAATCCGGGCACCCAACCACGTGCACCGAGTTCGGATGAACCTGGCCCAGTATATGCACGAGGTGGGCTTAATGTCACGGTAAACTTCGGGCCATGCAGCCCTCCCATACCACACATGCCAGTTAAGTTCAGCTTCGCTGAGGGAGTGACCTCAAGGAGTTGTTTGCACCTGAGAGGATTCGAACTTGGGACTTCAAGAGGAGTAAACCTCTATGCCCCAAGCCTTCACCACTCAAGCTAACCCCTTAGAGTCAAGCTTTCCTTTTCTCTAAAGCCTGAACCACTAAAACTAGTCACTTTTTTTGGGCCCTTGATATTTATCTTTATATATGCGCTAACAGTATGAATCACGCTAGCTCGATGGACTTCTAGCGACTATTCTCCAGTTGATGTCCACATAGGAATTCCACCATGCAGTTTCCTTCATATTCACGTGAGTCCTGAGGTTTACTCGTTCAACGTTTCAAGTGGACATGATCTACTGCGTACGTTATCAATATGCCTTATAATTTATTTGCCAAATGTAGTACTTCTACATGCCTCCTAAAAACGCGAAGGGTTAATTAATGCCTAAATTAGCATCCATTTTAAATTACAGTACTACATTAATTTACTGATCTCTATATATTCACTCTACTATCAGAATGAAACCCCTCATATATATATTTATATATTCGAGTATATATAATAGCAAAAATAACTAAACTATGCCGGCCAAATTTCAAACTTCTATAAACTTTGATATATTCGATATCACTCAAACTCTCAATATATATATAATTTCACGTTCAGTTAATCTGATCATATATAATTTAATCACAATGTCAAAGTTAATTAATGGAGGTAAGAATGAGGGGGTATTCATGAATGAGAGGAGAGATGGAGTCTTGCAAATCCCAACATAAATAAATAAAAGTCTTACTTGTTTATAGAGATTTATTGTGTTTCGATTAGTAGCGATCATTAATTCTCAAAACCCTACTCATGACTCTCAAACCAAACCAACTACATTGTTTCTTTTGTTATCTTCTCTTATAAATCATGGGAAACAGTTTCCGATGATCAGTTTAGATTAGATTGTCATGAATTTATTGACCATTACTGTTGATAATCTAATAGGAATTCAACGTTGTGTACTAACAAATCTCAATGATGGTAATAAAAAACTTCCTCCTCTTTTGCTTAGTTCGCCATAGATATAGAGTTCGTGGAATATAAGTTAGTTTCTGTAGTCCTGCTTCAAAAATTTGCCTAGAAAAAAAAAAAAAGAGTGAAGAGAAGGAAGCACGTCCTCTCTCTCTCACATGCTGTCGCAAAAGCACAAGCGAAAAGTGAAGAGCAGCAGGAAGCACATGCACAAACAGACACTGTTCTAATTCCGCACCCCCCAAGTTAGTTTCTGTATTTCCATCAAACGGCTATTTTACAAGGGAATACTGGCTAAGAAAATAGAATAGAATCAACTAATTTAGTTCGCTTTTGAACGTCTTCAATTACATTAGGTGGGTTTTTCCTATGTCTCCCACTTTGGCGTTTGACCTCAAGTATAGGATAGCTTGAGTCTATTGATATTTTTCTCTTAAAAATAAAATAAATAAAAACTCAGATAGAAGGAGATATATTTTTTTTCTGGGCAAATAGTAGGAATATTGTTGGTGGCTCTACCATTAACAATCTCATGGGCCCCAATATGCACAGCCGCACGTTCCTCTCAGCCATCGCGCTTAAGGTTTTATACTTTTATATGCCCCAGTGCCTAAACCTTTGAGCATTTCATGTGATTACTGAAGCTGTTAACTTCCGAATTGCCTCCAAGGCCTGCAATTTTGGGTCCAGAGAGTTTCAGCCGAGTACTTGGTCGTATTCTGTATGTGTTTTTGGCCTTTTCTTTCAAAATCCAGCATTTAGTCCATACATCAACTTTATGATTGTCTGCAGCATATATAAATCATGGAATACTAATGATTCAGACATTCTCTAATACACCTATCTTCTTATGTACCACAATAAATGTTAATACTTTGAACAGATACGAGTTTCAACCATAATATTACAGCACATGTAATCCTAAACTGATTCTGATTTAACATTTTAAGTGACAATAGAAGGATATTGTCTGAGAACATAGCTGGTTAGCTATCAGAAGGAACATGTAGTTAGTTATACAGAAAATTTAGTAACAAAACCTACTCAAACGCGGAAATGGGAAGACCCCCACACCTGAATTGTACAAGCTACAGTACCATACAGAGGGTACCCTGCCCATGGCAGATAAGTATATGTGTTCCTTGGGATTATAGAGAAAGCTGTAAATATAACAAGTGATCTACAACCTTTGGTTGGGTTTTGAGTAAACAAATTCTCACTCTATTTCTAGTGTCATGGTAACAAGGTATTTTTCTCTTATTGGACGCTACCAAGCAATCTGAGATGGACAATAAAAAATGGGAAATCACAGTTGCCTGGTAGAGCTGAATAATAACCAATCAGATGTTATCTAGGAAGAAAAAAAGGAATCAATGATTATATGATGTATTTGGTACCACAAGTAACAGGATCATGGTTGGGGGCCCTCTTGCAGACCTAGAATCAACCTGCATCAGGAAATTACAATAAGGTTAAATCTGAATAAATATCTTGTCATATCACTTTGAAAAAGAATTCCATATAATATCAGTTGAACAAATTGACAAGGCAAAAATATTTTATTATATTACAAACAGGGAGCAAAACAAAAATCACACATCCAGTCAGTCAAGCAGCTTTGCAACAAAGCCACCTGACGTAAAGAAGAAAGGATCAGTACTGACCAGTTTGGCTTCTCAAACGACAAGAGTGGCAAGAAGTGCATGTACTACGGCCCAATAGATTATAATACCCAGCCGTAAAGCAGGTTGTCGCATCAGAGCCCGATCACAAGAAACCCTAGCAGATTGTGTACGAAATGGTTTCAGCTTAAGAATGTAGTTGACTTTCCAACCATAATAAAACAAAGAAAGAGGTGTATGTACCAAAGGCCATCAATCATGTCAGTCACAGGTCTGGTAAATCTCGGCATGATTCTTGATGT
Organism: Myrica gale; assembly: GCA_963930655.1. Classification (NCBI taxonomy): domain Eukaryota; kingdom Viridiplantae; phylum Streptophyta; class Magnoliopsida; order Fagales; family Myricaceae; genus Myrica; species Myrica gale. Next base: position 1,962,797 of record OZ005614.1, on the reverse strand, counting down.
GACAAGTGATTTGAAACCATGAACTACAACGGAGAAAAATAAACAAAGAAGAAAATAATTGAGGGACGAAGTAATTGAAACACAAGCTGTCTACATTTTATTTATATAGGAAGAAGAAGGAAAGGCAAACAGTTTGAATCCTTCTAGTTTTACCTTTATCATCATCTTCATCTTCATCTTCTATCCTACCTCTACTACCAGGATCCATGTCTATAGCAATGGCAACTTGGTCATTATTGCCTTTGCGCAAACTGCGGACTTGAGGCGCAATGGAAGTTCCAGGTACCATCCGTTTGTTCATCTGCCAGGAAGTCCACCCCAATTGGTTATTTATGTCCAAAGTAATCTCTCAAGTTAGAATACCTCCATAAAGGGCATTGCAACTATAAAATATGAAGCGGTAGGAGATATACATGTTCTTAAGTTTCAAAAATCACAATTAAACAATAAACTTTTGGTTAAACTAGTGCCTAATGAACCAAAGTAACAACCAGGCATTGTCATATTGCAAATCTAACCAAATAGCTCTAGTCAGTATTAGTAGTGCAAAACAAAAAGCGTATACTTGTGCTTACTAAAGTTGGCCTGTATGCACAAAGTAACTATCACACTATTTGAAACCTAAACCAGTGCTGTAAGGTGCATCTTATTTCATCACGAACAGAGTATCTCAATATACAATCCATATCTGAAATAAACAAGTCTTTCGCCCTTAAATTCGTTTATATGTGATTCTGTGGTGAAAAAGAAAGAAAACACATTTCTTTCTCTTTCATTTATTTTCATTTTGTTTTTTTCATCTTGTTTTGGTTTCAAACAGCTACTGATCTGAAATGTCGAGAAGCATATGCAATAGTATGTCCTAGTTCATATGAGCAAAACTTTATGAGTGCATATTGGAATAAAGAGATCAATGTTTCTAGCATCCAAAACCTGTTTGGAATTATTATAAAACTAATCCTATGACAAGATAAGGGTAAGTAAATAGTTAAAAAATCTCACCACAGGTTCAATTTCCAAAATTTCAGACGTCGTGCTAGTAGCCCTTTCAGAATCTCCAACACCCTCAAGCAAATTTAGTCGTGATTCCTTTTCACGTAAAGACTTCTCAAGAAATTCCCCTTTGCGTGTCAACTCTTCTACCTTTCTCCTTTCAACTTGTAACAATGCATCCTTACTTTGAGCAACAGCCCATAGACCTTCCAATTCCGATATGACGCGTGTAATTCTCTTCTGAAGTATTTCCCTGTGTTCATGAATGTCACTGTTGTTCGTTTCATCAAGATGCACATCATGCACCCCGAACCGAGCTATCATCGAGTCAAACCATGCCAAGAACCCATGGATCTCATCGGAAGTCGTCTTGCTACTAATTTGTGATGCAATAAGAACATCATTGGTGCATCTAGTAACCTCCTGCCTTAAGAAAGAGATCTCAGCATCCCGCTCTTGCAGTTGTGCTTGAAGCTTTTCAACTTCAGAGAGGAGACCCTCAGAAAAATGATGAAGCTCATCGAACTTGGTCACAGTGATGGAAAGCCTTTTCAGAGCCTTTGCTCGAGAACCTTCGAGGTTCTTCATATCTAGATTCTTCTGTTGTACAACTTTTTCCAGTTCATCAATCTTGGTAGTCAGATCTTCCATCTGTGCCTCCTCCTCATCAAGTGCTTGCATCAATGACTCAATTTCTGTGATCACTGAGTGTTAGTACTGATAATACAAATTAACCATTGTGAACCATAGAAATGCAATGGGGGTAGACTCAAGTCTCGAGCAAAATGCATCTTACCTTGGTCTTTGGCAGCAAGCACAGCAGTAAGTGATCCAACCCTCCCCTGCAACTCTGTTGAGATAGCTTGTGCATCTTGCAGCTCCTCTACCCTTTGCTCTAGTAAGTTACGTTCTCTCTCTATCCCTTCAACCTGTTTCTCCAAATCATGCACCCGTGTTTGGGAGGATTGAAGATCTAGCGAGTAACTTGTTGCGGCAGCTTCAGCTTCCTTTATTTGACTTACCAGCTCCGAGCAAATCCTTTCTTTCTGAATGTCCTTCTCATAAAGCTCTTTCTGCAAATTTGCAATGGAGATCTTCATTTCCTTTTCAAAACCCACTACAGTTTCGGCTTTCAAGCTGACAAAATCCCTAACAGCCAACACCATTCTATCAGCCATATTCCTGATAGATTCCTCGGAGGAAAAATGGGCCTGTCCACCAAAAGGAAGCTTTCCATAGGTGACTGTTGTTGATTTGAACTTCAACCCCAGATCTCCAGAAGCCATATTATTGCCGACAAGGTCAACTCTCCAGTGTTCAATTTCCATCATTGAACTAGCACATGCCTCATAAAGCACAGACATGTTTCTCCGCAACAGAACAAGTTCCATGTCTTTTTCCCTTTCAGCAGACTCTATATGAATAATGTCCCTATTCATGGCTTCAAATGACTCTTTTTGTGCAGTCATATCACCATGCAAAACCTCCAGTAATTTGGATAGACTGCTATCTTGTTCATGTAATGACACTGAGTGCTTGCGTAGTTTTTCTTTTAGATTCCCAATTTCTGACATGAACTCATGCAGCTGACGCATGACAAAATGAGAAATTTCAAATGCCCCATATTCATCAAACTGACCATGAGTTTTGGAGTCTAACCAAGAATCCACTCCCTGAACGAGATAAATTAGAGACAAACGGAAGAAATGAATGATAGATGCCAGGACCAATCAACTATGAAAGGTAACGAGGTACTTTCGGAGAATAATGCATACCATTTTATGTGCAAAACTCTTATCAAACATCGAAGTAAAAGAAATTTAGCTTGTGTCTTGTGTCTTGTGTCCACTAATTATTTATTTCTTGTCTTTTCAGAAAGATCGACAGAAAAACTGAAAGTCCATGCTAAATCAATAAAATGACTTGAAGCAAAGACTGAAATGGTTTAGTTCAGCATATATCGAATATGAACAGAGTGCAAGGTAAACACGTATTCACATAAAGGAAGACTTACCTTTATTTAATTAAAGGGGTATCATGAAGTCGATTTCACAGAAGTACTCTCCAATATGTATACTTAAGAGGAGTATTCTAAAACTTCTACAAAAATAGACATTACAAACGAGCAGACTATACACAAACTCCCATTTTAATGTATTTTGTATCTGTATTTTTTGCAAAACCGTTCCACATGCCGCCCATATAAAGCCTCAAATCTCACAATCATACAAAGTGGCTTAAATTAGACGTTTGGGTTAGAAAGAAAAAATTGAGAAATAAATCCGAACTAGCTTTTCTGTTAATGAATGAAAAGCATAATTGAATCCCTCATTTCTATAGGTTTGACCCTACCAATCTGCACACATTGAGGTTCATACCTATCTTAATTAGAAGTGTCAGTATGCCACTATATAAAACATTACGTAACAGTATGGTAGTGACAATAAATATACTTCATTTCCAAATCCTACCTAAAGGTCTCGGCCATAACACTTGCAACAGGTCTAAGGGTCATCAACAGAAGTTAAATGTCAATCAGTCATTTCGAGAAATTTTTTAAGAGCCAATGTGAAACAATATTGGTTATGTCATGTGCTGCATACACAGCATGTCTTACTTTAGAACCTGCATGACATAAAGCGAAGCCATCTAGCAAAGAAGAGACAACATAAGCGATAGAGGCATGCCAAAAGCACAAATACAAATGTATAATACATTGATGAGTAAATAATACCTTGTTATCTGGAGCACTGGATGCAATGCCACCAGATCCACTGGAAAGAGGCACAACGACCACCTCAGCACTGTTAGATTTTAGACATGACTCAATACGAGCCTTGAGATTGTGCAAAAATTCCATGTCCTTGGAGAAAACATCAGCTAATAAGTTATTAACATCATGAAAGCCCTCACTGAGTTGGTTCAGCCCAGACTTAATTCCCATAAATTCAGAAACTTGGTTCTTTCTTTCCTCAGAACGAACAGTAGCCAACTTTTCGAGCTGTGAAATAGCTTCGCGTTTGGCGGACTCTGCCAGATCCCTTTCCCTAGTAAGCTCAACAACTTCGGTGCCAGCTTTCGCCAGCTCCTCTTGAAGAACATCATTTCTCTCCTGAACCTCATTCAGCTCGGCAAGGAGCAGCTCTGCTGACCTTTTAGATTTCCTGAACTCCTGTTCTGAAGTAGCCAAAGCAGCACGTAAATCACAGAATTGTTTGCCTAGTTGTTCAAATCTCTCAACTGGAGCACTGCTGTTGAAATCACCACCAACATCAATGTTATTTAAAGCATTCAGAATCATACTCAAAATGCTTCCCTTCTCCTGTAAATAGTGCTCACTTTCTGCGCAACGATTCCTCAATAACGAACACTCTGATTCTAGGGCTTCTATTCTTTCTGGGTAAACTGATAACTCCTTGAACTTCTGTTCATACTTTGCAAGAGCATTTTCCCGTTGGGTAATGTCAGATTTCAAATGTTCCACCTCGGAATTCTTCTCTTCAACAGTTTGCTTCAGACTGTCCCGCTGCTGCATCAGTGACTTTCCTTTTCTAACTGCGACATTCAACTTCTCTCTCACAGAAGACAACTTCTGCTCCTCCTGACTGAGTAGCTCTTGCAACTCCTCTCTTTTCCTACCGAGAGATTCTACTTCACCAACCAAAGATTGCTGCTCGTCTGCATATCTATCTCTGTCCTCCCTCACACTCATCAACTCAAGCAAAGTGTCCTCCAGTTCTTTTTTCAGAGCAGATATATTTGACTCCATGGACTCAAGTGTATCTATGCTTCTTACTTCACCGAGACTAGCTTCAGCATTTTCAGCATGGTGTCTGTAAGTCACATCCCCAACCACAGGATTCATCGAAGCGACAAGTCTGTATTTCTCTATGAGTCTCCTCACTAATTCCTCCAGGCAATGAATACTACTAGTATCAGAAACTAGATCTTTTGTTCCAGATTCTTGCAGTACATCACTAACCAAATCCTGCAATCTTGTGATTTTGCCTTCAATGCTGACCATTTGCTCCTCGTTCCCAAGCTTCTCAACCAATTTCTCCTTCAAACAAGCCACTTCATTCTGCAGCTTTTCATTCTCAAGTTCGAACTCAACTGTCTTTGCTGAAAGTTTTTCATGTTCATAAGTCAGAACCTCAAATCTTTCAGAGAGGTGCTCTCTCTCTTGGGTAACTGTTTGGAGTTCCGCCTCAAAGTCAGATAATCTCAGTCGTGAATCTTCCAAATCAGCACTTAGCGCTCCACAATAGCTTTCAAACTTATCAATCTTCTCCTGGAGAGAATTCCTATCATGTTGAGCCTCTGATAGAGCTCTTCCTAACCACTCAATTCTGTCCTCTGGTTCCACTGACCGTAACTGCAGAGGCATATCAATCCTGTCCAAAAGTTCTTCCAATCTCAGCACTAAGTTGTTCCTTTCCATCAATGATTGTTCTAGCATTTCATTTTGTTCAGCCAACCCATATAATCTATTTTGAAGCTCCTCAAAATTTCTTCTCAAATCATCCCCTGAGTTTAAGGTAGGCTGCGCATCCTCTTTCCAAGCATCCAAAACAACAAACGCTGCATCAGAATATGAACCTCCTGCAGAACTCTTTTGATCCCAATCAGTCGGGGGCATAGAGTTTCCAGTAGCTGACCTTGCCAGCCAATCAATCTTTTCAATTATATCTCTCGAATGAAACGGATCAGGCAGGTCTAGATCTTCTAAAATCTCTTCAATTCTCTGAAGGACAGAATCTTTAAGAAGAAACGATTCTCTTAATCCGGTAGCTGAGTTGCGAATGTATGAAAGCTCAGATTCCAGAGCCTCCACGCGTTCACCTGCCTCTGAGTAGGTCTTAAGTTTTGTCTCAACCTCTTGAAGCCTTGAGTCTTTCAACTGCAGCTCTTGCAAGCATCTCTCGAGTTCACTGGAGGTCTCAGCCAGGGACTGTTTCAGACCATCTCGCTGCACAACCAAGGCTTTCCCCTTGGCAACGGCTATGCCAAGTTTCTCTCTAATAGAAGATACTCGCTGCTCTGTCTGTTCAATCTCACTTATTTTGTCTTGTAATTCAGAACGTGTAGCATTAATGGCTTCCTCCAGCAGGTGTAAACTGTCCTTGAGGATAAGGATTTCATTTTCCTGCCCAAATGTCAAGGCTTCTAACTGAGATACCTTATCCTGCAATTCAGTGAGTTCACTCTTAGGTGCATCCTCTTCTCTAGACAAGCCAACCTGCACATCAACCTCCTTAAATTTCTGAACAAGAACAGGCACCAACATCTCCAAACGAGAAGCAGGCATTTCATCATAGTTAATCCCAGCTTTGTCCGGTTTTAGCACACTTTCAACATCATCAAGTAACTTATGAACAGTATTGGATTCAAGGCATCTTCTGTTTAGCTCCTCAAATTCTTTCTCTATATTGATCAATTCTGCAGTGAGTTTATTATTGACAGACCTGAGTTGCAGCTTCTCCTCTGAAAAGTTCTCCAGCTGTTCCAAGAGGGTCTTGTATTTACCATAATCTAAAGGATCAGGCAGTTTCTCAATTTCTATGTATTTCTCACTTTCGTCGGCACATTCAAGCGAACTGATCACAACTTCACTCAGTTTATCATACATATTATGCAGTAAGCTAATGAACAATTCATTCTTTCCATGCATCTCATTGCATTTCTCATTCACTTCTTTGTACAAACTACAGATTGCTTCATGGTCTGTCTGAGCGGCTTGAAGTTTGCCCTGCAAATCCTCAATCAGTTTAGTAGCAGCATCAACAGAAGCAGCGATACGGCTACTTATATCGAAGCCATCACGAGTGACAATGGACACAGTTGAGGTGTTTTCCCCAGTTGATTCTTCAAGCTTCCCAACAGCTTCAAGAATTTGAGCTACAGTATAATTCCAATCTTGCTCAAGTAACAGTACCCTCTCAGCTGTCTCCTTCTGCAAATTTTCTAACTGATTGCCAATGACAGAAACCATCTCATTTGAACCATGCTGTAAATCATGCAATTGACTCCATAATTCATTAATTCTCGATTGGTACCCCCATAGCTTTTCACAAAGCTCAATATTTTCTGCTTTCATATTACTGTGTTGTAGCTTTAAGGACTCATAGAGAACCTCAAGCTTACATTTCATTTGTTCAACCTCACCAACATGTTGCTTTGAAGCTTCATATAGAACTCCAACCTCAATGTTAGCTGCTTCCAAATTGTTACTATGGTCCTCCAAAGCTTCATGTTCATCTCTGAGCACTCTCAACATTGCATCAGCAACTTTCCTACCATCTCGCTCCCCTTTAAGCAGTACACTAGCATTCTCAGCATCCAGTCCCAACTGCTTAAGCAATGCTCTCAAATTTCCAGCTTGCTCTTTTGTTACCACGAATGAATCTGCTGGTAATTGATTTTCAGTCGAAGCCCTTTCCTCGTCCTCGTGTTCATCACTTTGCACCTTCAACTCAAAGGCTTGAATCAGTTTAGATACCCCAGGTGCAGCAACCTTATCGGCCGACCTGCTAAGGGATGCTGAATGAGAATGCACCCTGTCTACTGCTTTCTCAAGTTTCTGCAACGTTCTCTCTGCCTCCTCCAAGTGTCTCTTCAAGCCAACAAACCCATAGAAAGTGTCAAAGATTTCCTGTTCCGGCAACTCAAATGTTGTTTCTACTGCAAGACCGTCAGATAAGGGCTTCTCCGATACAGAAGAATATACCTCACCATATTGATTCTGCAGAATCAAGTGAGAATCTTCACTATCTGCTCTACTTTCAGGGCCTCCAATTTGTACTTCCTGACTTACTTCATTCCCAGTTGTTTCATGAATTATTTGGCTCTGCTGGCTATTTATCTCTCGTATTTTAGCTTTGAAAATTTCTAGAGTGCTGTGAAGGAGAATATTTTCTTCAGTCAGTTGTTCAAGGTGCATTGTCATATCCCTCAGGTCAACTTCAACCTTCATTCGCTCCCCATGCTCTGTCGATAACTGCTCTTGAAGAACAAGAAGCTGAGAATTAAGTCTCTCGTTCTCGAGATTAAGATACCCCTTGTCTTTTTCAAGATTGCTTCTCTCCTCTGTTACAAAAGCAAGACTCTCATTTAAATTGTCCCTTTCTACTTGTAAAGTGGTCGTCAAACCCTTACAGCTAGCCAAATCTACTGCTAGTTTCTCATTCTCATGGAAAAGATGCTCCTTTTCCTCTTCAAACTTCTTTATCTCCTCTGTCACTGAAGAAAAAATCCCATCCAAGATGGAATTTTCAACGTGTAAAGTTGCCACTAACATCTTGCTGTCAGCTAACTCTTTTGACAGCTTCTCATTCTCACGAAATAAGAACTCCTTTTCCTCTGCAAATCCCTTTCTCTCTTCAGTCACAGAAGCCACAGTCCCCTCTAATTTCTTATTTTCTACCCGTAAACCTGCTATCAAATTCTTGCAGTCAGCCAACTCTGCTGACAGGCTCAAAAAATCCCTTTCTGACCTTTCCAAACTGCTCTGCAATGCACATGCTCTAGAAGAAAATGCCTCAGCCTCGGCCTTTGCTGTACGAAATTGGTTCCCGAGATCCTCCCTCCCACTAGCATCACCCTGGAGTTGAGACTTGCACTTTGCAAGCTCTTCAGCAAGGAACTGATTCTTCTCACGAACTTCATTGAGTGAGGCATTGAGCAGAGACATTTCATCAAGAAACTGATAACGCTGGTGATCCAATTCCATTTGGAGTTCAAACTGGTCAGCAAGTTGCTGGTGAAACATATCTTTAGTGAGATATGTGAGAAACAACTCTTCTTGGAGTCTCTGCAATGAATCTCTAAATCCATATTGGGCAGAAATCAAACTACCAGTTCCCAACTCTGCACCGGAAACAGATTCTCTTGATTTAAGCAAAAACCTTAACTCTTCTTCACTAAGCCCCCTTATCATTTCCATGAGATTTGAAAGACTAATACCACACACATCTGCATCAGGAGACAACGTCTGTCCAGCAGTTGAACTTGCCATTCTAGTTTCAAAAGGTATCTCAAAGCTTTTTCTCTCGGCAATAAATGATTCATCTTGCATATATGGTTGAGTGTACCCATGCTCGGTTGTCCTATTGTCTGAAACCGCCTGAACCTTTTCTTCCCTGCCTTTTCCATAGTCACCAGACTGAAAACACATGTCCAAGTTTTCATAAGCTGAACCTGGCGCTATTTCTTCTCTCTGCAGATTTTTCATGGCAACACTAACTGCTGAGATCCCATCTGCCTCGTGGAAAGCCCAAACAGAAGCTGAAAATCTATCTGAAAAAGTTGCACCATCAGATGCAGATGCTTCTTCTGACTCACCAGCTTGCTCCACTTCACGGGATGCCTTCTCCTTACTGGTCTCTAATGAGGCTGTTCTCGAAAGAGCTTCAGCACTTTCATCGGGCTCAGATAAAGAAAGCTGTGGATCCCTTTGAAGCTCTATTTCACTGCTTTGATTAGATTGCCTCTTTTGCAAACCATCAGCTTCCTGCATTGCCCCTACCCCAGCAACAAATGAGAATATAATTATACATCAAATCCACACATCATCTTTCTTAAACTGCCAACTTATTTATCAGATGATCCTAATTATATTTAGAGATAAGCATCAAGAGAAGGAGAGCACAACCTACATCTGTTACCTGATCTTCCCTCAACTGAATCAAGGACATATCAGGCTCTCCCATCGAGTGTGATACTGGTAGATCAACAATTTCCAGATCTGAATCATCATGAGCAGCAATTTCTTTTTCAGTAACCTGAGACGATATGTGAGTTGTGGACGATGCATCATCATCTGTTTCATGCTGCTCGGCTTTACCAGATTTATTTGAGGTTTTTCCATGGCTGGCACTGCCTTTACTTTCCTTTTTCTGGCGAAATTGTTGAAGCTGATGATACAAAAATAAAGTCAAAATAAAAATCTCCGAAGACTCGTATTTACTATCTGTTTGATTGATAAAATATCTCGGAGAAGGAAACAAGCTTTAATTCAGACTACTAAGGCATGCAAAAAAGATTCGATCCAAGCAAGCCTATGTGTTATTTAAAATTTTACTAACGTACCTTCAGCTCCATTATCCTAACAACCAAAAAATCAGGAACAATCATCTAAGTAGACATAACACTGTCAAAAACCCCAATCCTCTATTTCCTTGCTGGAATACCAAAAGAAGCTACATAATTCAAAAGTTAAAACCTCATTTCTACTTTAGTCCAGTTATCCAAGGAAATTAACCAGCTCATCTATCCATACAGTGATTAAACCAGAAGCTAAAAGTTCAAATTTCTTAGGAGCCCAGTATGATGGAACAGAAGGATCAGAATCTATTTCTTTTCATTTCCCTCAATTACATTGCAAGCAAACATGAAGTAGAAACCAACCAGTCATAAATCTAAACATTGTGAACTATGTAAAAAGAATTAAGCAAACAAGAAAGACCTTTTTGCGGCCAGCGGCAAGCAGATCAGTACGACTTTTGTTCTTGTCCATCTTACGCACTCCCTTCTCGGTCCCTGCTGAGTCTCCTCCACAAATCACAACCACGGAAGAGACTCGATCACCATAAGAGAGCCCGCCTCTATGACATGCCTAGGAGAAAATGTTTATCAATAAAATAACTACACAGATAATAAAAAAATGAGTGATAGATAAGCTTTTCTGAAAATGAGAACTCATCCTAAACTGAGTAAAATGAATAGCTGCAGCAGGCTCAATCAGCACTACTAGATATTTTCAATTTCCTAAGCTTTCAAAATCCGAGTTTCGTCCATTTTCAAGTTTTACCAAAAATAAAGTAAAAAGACCTTATTCGAATTTCCTACCATCTAAAACTCCAATTATCGAACCCTGCCACAAACCAAACCAAACCAAGATTCAAAGACGAATGGGTAAAGAAGGAAACAAAAACAGTTTCATTCATGAATCAAAGGCAGTAAATTGATTCGCGTTCAACGGAATAATGTGATTCAAAGAAGCGAGATGAAAAAGTACCTCGATATGGCTAGACTCGATCTATTCGACGTCGTCTTCGTGATTAGGGTGGCTCTAGTTTGGTGCCAGTTGCTTTGTTTCGAAACAATAAACTCCGAGTGCACGAGTTTTCATTTCTTTTTTTTTTCTCTGTTCTTCTCTTCGATCTAACGCAAACTTCGCTTTCTCTTTACCGTCTGCAGGTAAAACGTCGATGTGGCCCTGGACGAAAAATAACGTAAAAAGAACCTTTGAGTTTGATCACAGTTTGGTACTTTGGTTTGTCCAAGGCGCTCAGTTGTGTTCGAGTGATCAGAGGTTGTGTTTGAAACGGATTCCAAACTTCTTTGGGAAGACCTGGTGGATGACTTACAACCCCCTTGCTGGAAGATTGAGAGCTTAGTCCTCTCAATGCGTCAAACTCTGAAAGCTCAATCAGCATGGTCAATTCATTGGGTGCCTCGGCGTTTGAATCAACTAGCCCATCTGATGGCTCAATGGGCAGCTAGTGCTGCTTGCTCTGGATTCTTTGATGCTAGTAGCTTAGTTGGTTTTGTTCCTTCGAACATTTTGTATTGCGACTCTGGTTTCCCTGTTTTCAATTAATGAATATGTTTGATGTTTTCAAGAGAAATAAAAAAAAAAAAAAAAAAAAAAAAAAGAAGATCAGAGGTAAAATTTTAAGATATCAAGGGTGAAAATTTTGGGTATTGGGGTTTGAGAAATATTATAAAGTAAATAAATGTTATGGAAGTTGATGAAAAAGTGAAGAGAGATAAAATTTTTAATAAATATTATAATAATAAAAAATTATGTGGTGAATTTTTTATGATTAAACCCAAATATTTGGGCTCCAAACATCACCTGAATTTGGTGAAAAAGTGAAGATATGTGATTTTAAATATTTATTATAGTAAAAAGTAATGATGTGATGGAGAGATAAATTATATTGTAATTTTTTATTATTTTAAATTTTAGAAAATATAAAATTTTGTTTAATAAATATAGCCTAAGTATTGAGTTATTTGTACTTTGTTAACTACTTTTAGTCTGATCTGGCAGTATAGTTAGAGTTGTAGCAGCAGTTTGCGTTATTCTGTTAAGAAGTTAAGAAGTTAATGGTATTTGGCTATATAGCTTGTACGGTATAGAATATTAGTTGTGATTGTGTGTTAAAATTTTGGGGAGGTTAAAATTTTAGGATATTGGATTTTGTGAAAAAATGAAGAGAGATAATTTTTAATATTTATTATTATAAAAAATAATTATGTGATAAAGAAAAAATGATTATATTATAATTTTTTATTCTGTTAAAGTGACGTGACTACAAATTTTACCAATTCTCTCTCTCAATCCTTCGATGTTCGATATACTCTGTTTCTATCCTTTGCAAAGTTTACACTAAGCAATCGGTTGGTTTCGCATCCCATTTGGTAATGCGCCTATTGCTTCTCCGTATCAAAAATTTGCCTGCTTTCTAATCTTTTCCTCTCTTTTGAGGATCTCATCATTTTTAATTTATTTTTTATGCTCTATTTTAAAGGATATCAATTATCTTATTAATTTGAACGTTAAACCACACGAAAAATGATCAAAAATATATTCTTAAAACAAAATAATTTTTAAAAAATAAATAAAAATGAAATTTCATTTCATTTTATTTTTATTTTTATATATATATATTTTTTTCTTATAATGATATTTCAATCAATCCGCACCATTTTCGATCAAAGATAATAGTTAAATTAAACTGAGAACGAGAATTAATATTTTAAAAAATTTATAGAGTATAAAAAGTTAATTAATTAAAAATTATAGGGTCCAATTTTAAATTTTGTCCGTAGTTATAATGTTTTCCTCTTTTATCTTATGTACATTGGACAACTAATATAGTTGTGAAACAACTGTGTTCTTGGGAGTATTTATCAGGAATACACCGACAAGCAAATTGAATTGAGTAGTTTTCTCTTGCAATGAATATATGACTCTATAATATATATTATTCCACAATGGCCTTTCACAACAAATAATAGAAATCTCAACGTTGACTTCATCTTGTCTAATAACTCACCAAGCTAAAAATTGAGCAGTATTAAATATTTATTAAAATTTAAGAGAAAAATAGTGAAAAAGTATATTTTATAATAATTTGTAGAAAATTTATGAGAGAAATGATTAGAGTAAATTTTACAACATAAATAGATATTTTATTAAAAAGAGAAAATTTATTTTGAAATTCTTTTTTATCAAAATTTTGAATTTGTTATGTTTGAAAATAAAAATATTTAAAATTGGGGAGAAATTTTGGAGAAAGAACTGGGGCATGTTCGTTTTGTCTAGTTTTGTAGGATTCGAATTCAAAAACATTCATGTTCGGCGAGTCACTACAAAAAGTTAGGATTCTTCTTACATTTATTTATTTATTTTATACCCGTTGTCGCCTAAGGCCCTGCACATTCAGCAAAAGTCGGCCTCTTGCCCCCTTGCTTTTCGGTTGAATTGTTTTCTTCTTTGAGTTTTTGTTTTCTTTTTGTTTTAAATATTATTAAATATTTAAATATTAATAAAAATTAATAAATTCGAAAAAAAAAATAACTTTAAACATCATCATTACTTTTATACACATCATCAATCTCTACACAAACACCAATACAACTTTAACAACACCTAAAAATTCTCAAAAACTCTCCCAATTCTACAAAAATTCACAACACCAACATAACCGGGTCTCAATATTAAATTAAGGAGGGAGCATATTCCTTGTCTTATGCAAAGGATGAAGCGTCGGCGGATGGCTCTCTGACAAAAACAAAAAACGTGTCTGTGTGAGGGCCTCTCTCTCTTTGTATGGTCTCACGTACTGGGCCCAAAATGGATCGTTAATGGGCTCTAACGAGGCTTAGACTATTGGACTATCCAAGGCGAATCAATTTAGAGCCCATTACATTGTTTCTCCCTAAGCTGGAGCCCATTCCATTGGAACAGCAGACGCGAATTTTGCATACAGCCTGAGCCTTGTACACCGACGAATGGCTTACAAGTAGATTTGTAATCCACATAACCCAATGCAAACAATTTATGACCTCCAAATAATTTCTCACTTTTTTTTTATAGGCTTTGATAAGTGGCAATATCGTAAACTTAAAGAACACACGTCAAAAAATTGTGGGAAGGGAGAGAGAGGGTGGGGGAGGGCGCGTCTCTCCTGCAGTTCGGGCAGAACTGCAGCAAATCCGACCCCGGGGGACGAGGCTTCCGATTTTGTTCGGAAGGACAAAAGAAACACGGGTATTTCTAAATTCTGGATTTTGTCTGCTTTGGCCTAACCGGTAGACTTTGGCATCTCTATAGCTTGTCGTCCTAAGTACGTTCCAAGTACGTTGGGTTGAACGGTTCTTTAGTTTACCGTGCCAAAGCCTCACGAAATATTACTGTTCAAAGTCCAAATTCTGTTATAATCTCTTTTTACCACTTTACCCATAGCTCCCACACCAGCGGGTTTATCGGATCTTTGGAAATAATAGTTCTCACTCCAGCGGGATTAAGGGGTTGTTTGATTGTATAGTATTTTGAGAATTTTATATGATGTTAACTTTATTGGTATATGTGTTGTAGTTATTTTTATGTAGAGTTAAAAATGATGTTTAGTTGTGAATATTTTGTATTAAAAAAATTCTCAAAATACTTTGTGGCCGAACAAGTTTTAAGATATACTATTCTAAGCATTAATCAATGAACATGCGACACGTTGCATTTCTCGTGTCCTCTGGACCAGCAGATTCTCCTTCACCACATGGCTCTGATATGTCCTTGAGATGCTAATCTCATCAAACTTTTTAAGGCAATTCACGAGGTTATACATTTTTGCTGTGCGATTCCACTATCCTTTCATATCTCCTTAAAGTACGTTTTGAATGAGAATTAAGACAAGTTTTGAAACGAAAGGAGAAGGAATGACCTATTTGACACGAGGAGTAAACATAAAGAATGAATTGATGATTCACGGGGGTTTGATATGATAATTTCGTACCGTCCCTTTTTTGTAATCTAACTTAAAAGTTCAAAGTAGCCATTGCTGGTCTGTTTCGAGGCAAGTGGATTAATATTGTTTTTTTATGTTTCCTTTGTGTACAAGAAAAGTCGCTGATATTCTCCGCGATGCTGCAGGGCGCCCACAAACATTGACTCTCGTGTTGAATTCTCTATTCTTTTCCAGTTTTCATAAAAAGTTGTAGCGTACTGTCTTACCAAGAGCTCACTTGATTGGATAGACGTGTGCATCTCCGCGGCATCTTGCAAAAAAGTCCACAGCATTTAATAGCAAATTTTAGAACCCAAGATTCGACCCTTTGCTTTTCTCCTATTGCGTAGCACGTGAATGTCACTCAATCAAAAGAATCCTATGAGTCAAAGTCTAACGAATATGCATTATTTAAATGGATAAAGGACGAAAAAACAGCTCAAATGCGGGTCTTCACCGTGAGGTGGGGGAAGACTGTTACCGAGTCATAATTTCTTACCGAATTACGATATGATTGGGATCGTAAGCTGTGAGTTTAAATAATAATTCCCTGAGTTCTTCAATCAGTGAGGGTTTAGATGGAATTCAAGCACCGAGAATCTGGGGTCAATTTGGGTAAAGATCCTTTCGTGGGCCGTATTATCTTGGATGTGGAATCAAATCCTCAACCAAATCGCCTGGGATGTTGTTTAAGAGTTTTTTAAAATGTGAATCTGAAACAATAACAATGGTTTCTCCATTGTCGCGTTCCACCAAATAATAGAAGTCAATCAGAATAAATGAGAGATATGCAGTGCTTTTGTTTCTGCGATTTTTTATATTATTGCTATTTCATTTGTTTTAAAATTAGGTGTAAAAACAGACCCTCTCAGTTACTAATGGTACCGAAATGTACACTCGCAATTGGCAATAGGGCTGTCCAAGATCCGGTCCAGACCGGTTCGGTCCGATTTGGCCGGTCAAACTGGAAATTTTTTAAAGCATATAGACCGGACCGGACCGGTCATATGATCAGTTTGGTCCGGTCCAGTCCGGTCCCCGGTTTATCCGGTTCGGTTTGGGTCGGTTTGGGTCATGTCATTTTGGACCGGTTTTAGGGTTAGGCCTTGCCATTTTGGACCAATTTCTGGTCTGAGCCGGTTTGGAGAGGTATACTCCGGTCCGGTCCCGGGTTTTCATGAGGGTAAATCGGAACCGGATCGGAATACACCGGTTTACCGGTCCGGTCAACCCGATTTTGAAAAAGTCAACCGGTTTGAGTCAAAACTAGTCCGGTCCGGCTCGTTTTTTGGACAGCCCTAATTGGCAACACCGACATAATCGATTTTCGATTCGAGCCTTCATCTTTAGAGGTGGGGGAATCATGCCCGCGATTCATTCAGTCATGAGAGGGAAAAGGGGGGGGGGAATGGGGGGATTTTAGGACTAATCCTACAACCAAATCTCCCGATTTTAAGTTATGTCTTGTACCAGAGCTTATTTCATCACAATAATCTCATCATGTTTTAGTGGTATCCGTACTATGTGAAATTACCGAATTTAAGTATTTATATATTTTAGTCCGATTTCGTGATGATTCATCTTTTAAATATTATTTTTTTATATGAAATAAAAAAATAAAAAATTAGGGCGGCTCTCCCTTCTTCCCGGTCGTTGAAAATTTTATCTCCGATTTGCGAACACAATATTCCGGCTTCTGGATATAAATTTGTCGCAAATCTCACCGTGTGGAATGTTTACAAAAATCAAAACATATCGGACACAGTCTGGCTGTAGAGATTCGTGGAAGATCTCTCGTAGGTAAGTCTTCACGGGTTTAAGTCAATTCCATCTATTTTTGGTACAATAATTTGTTTGTTCCTCCGACTTTCCTCTCTCTGTCCCTCGCACAATTTTGGTTGTCATGTTGAAGGACTAGATTGTATTAACACAATTAAGCCCAGGGGAAAAACTAAATTATGCAGACACGAAAGGGTACATTTGCAAATTCGAGGACACTAGACATTATTGGAGCATATCGCCTTTTTCAATTCTCCGTGAAAAGATATATATTCTAGACAAAGAATCAAATCCCAGTGTGTATCAAATGTCCACCACTAAACTAATCTTCTTGCTCCCTTCGGATCATGATTATCCTATAAGTCAAATACTATAATCAATTAGTGCCCGGACCATTATAATTACATATATGCTTAAATTTTCAAAAAAAAGCTTTTTGTATTAATTTATGCACTTTAGCTCCCCAAAAGATTATTCAATTCAATTCGCCCTCTCAAAAAAATCTAACTTCCTCCCTGTATAGATTGTAGGTCTCTGTTTTTTTTTTTAACCAAACTAATGCTTAGCACGTAAGGTTACAGTACATGGGAATAATTTATATCCCCCAATTGCTCCAAAACAAAAATAAAAGCAAAGATATCCTTCATCTTTACGAGTTTCATAAAAGAGGAATAGTTTATAAATCACACTCACCGAGCAGGGAGGTATTTTGACAGCGAATATTATTTTAAGAATTTGGCCCTTTTATAGTATTCTTATTCCCCCACATCATTATTTTCTTTTATGTTTTGTGTGATACCCCGAATTTCACATAGAGTACAAGAGGAGAATGAGTGAGAGATGAGTTTTATAAGGGGCAAGTCTCACATTGAGACATTACTAAGTTGAACGAGACTTTATAATGACTCAAGGGGCTTCGAGAACAACCTTAACTAGTGCTTGTCTTTGGGTCACTACAATGACACTTAATTATAGCATATTGATCTCATAATATCAGTTAGTTTAGAAAAAAATAGTTAAAATAGTAGATATTTTTAGATACTGTTTCGAAAATGATGGGTTTAAAGAATGACCATATTTTAGTCTTCGTTATATCCAAGTTGTAAACAAAAAATATAAAAATAAAAATATATTTATATATGTTGGGTCTACATATTATTGAATTGCCTGAACAACTGTCAACAGTTTTAATTATTACTAGCATATCCAAATAAATTTATAATTTTAGATATTGATTATTTATAAATTACTGATAATCGTCTGACCTTTATAAATGATGACGTAGATTTAACTCTTACCTTTTTATCAGTATGGGAAAGAGCAATAATTCATTTTCCTATGTTTATGTCGCGAGAAACAAAAATTCCAGCTAGTGGATAATATTATTAAAATCGAAACACCCGGGATGAATGGACCTCTATAAAAAGAATATATGGTAATGTTCGTAAGGAGAAATTTTGTATTCATCCAAATTTTTTGAATGTAAATATAATTAATTTAAAATTTCAGTTACAAAAATAAAAAAACACTGTAATCATTATTACTTTTAGGGATAAATATAATATTGGTCCTGTAGTTTGTGCGAAAATCAAATAAGTCCTTAAACTTTAAAACACATAAAATTAGTCCTTGAAGTTTAAAATCATTCATATTTGAATGGTCATAAAAAGACTAAATTGTTAATGGATTTTAAACTTTAATGACTAATTTGATGAGTTTTAAAGTGTAAGGACTTATTTGATTTTCGGTCAAAGTACAGGGACTAAATTTGTATTTATCCCTTATTTTTATAATAAACATGAAAAAATTTTACTTTTATTATCTGGCCTTCATAAGATTATATTTTTCAATTTTTTCAGAATTTAATAAAATTATAATCTACTTAATTTTTAGGGATAAATGTAAAATCAATCACTGTGCTATACGAAAAAATCGTTTTAGTCCCTGTGATATGAAAAACATCGATTTAGTCCCTGTGATTCTATTTTCGTTTGTTATTGGTCCTCCATTAGGGACTGATTTTATCACTTTTTGAAATATTAGGAACTAAATTAATGTTTTTCATATCACAGGGACTAAATCTATTTTTGCGTATAGCACAAGGACCAATTTTGCATTTATCCTTAATTTTTATAAAACTCTAAAATTTTCTTAAGAAATCTTTGATTTGCAAGCTGTATTTGCTTAGCAAATAAGATGCTTGGGGATCCAAACTCAGGCAGGCTCTCTTTGCTGTTCTCTATGGTTTAGGCAACTGGCCAATCTTCTGGTTTCATTTCCCCCACTGAATCGGAACCAACTAATTTTTATGACTAATTAAGGTGGAGTTTGATTATAAAAATATTGAGGTGATAAAAATTTTAGAGTGTTAGAATTATTAAAAAAAAGAAGAAGAGAAAGTTAATTTAAATAAATTATTTATATATATTTAAAGTAAACTAATAATAATTTAATAAGGGTATTTTTGTTAAAAGAATTATTTTATCTGAATAAAAATTATATAGAATATAAATGTTGAAAATTTAAAAAGGCAAAAATGTTAAAATTTTAATGTCAATTCGGGGTTCTCCAGAATTAATATATATTCCTGGTCAACTCTCTGGTAACAATGTGACCATCCGATCGCTCCACAAGGGATCGCACGGTTAGAAACAAGAGGTGCCGGCAGAATCCGGATGGTATGGAAAATAGTAAAATTTTGTCAACAGTTCGGGATTTAAAGAAACAAATAACTCAACGTGATCCCCACTTTTGGGCAGCTTTCCATCTGTCTCATTCAGTTTTCTTGTCCTTCTACATGCCCATTTATCGGCAAATTCTCGTGGTTCCTCGTGATTAATTAGGGGATAATTGACATTTTCCTTCAAATTCAAATTTTAAATTTAAATGTAAAAAAAATTAAAACCCCGAACCAAAAATCGTCGAAAATATGGAAATTGGACCTCAAAGGTATTAATTAAATTATATTTAAAGATTTCAAGTTACTCTATTTTTTACTTATTAATTTTCGAAAAAAATATTGTTGTAAGAGAGTTCGAAGTTACTCAAGCTTTGAAGAAAACAAAAACATCACCTTATAAGTTAATTAAAATTATAAAAAAATAAGATTAAAGAGAAAGTCAAATGTTTAACCCGCAGTTTAAGATAACTTCAAGATTTTTTTTTTTGTTTAAATAAGTCCACTCCTTAAATGGGGTTCGGATTTGCTACAATTCGGGTGATCGAACTGCAACAAATCCTGCTGTAGTGTGTGAAAGAGAGGCGTGAGTCCCGTACGAAACCTACACCTTTCTCTCATGTACTGCAGCGGAGCCGCTCCAAAAATCAGATCAAATTGCACCAAGATCAAAAAAAACAAAACAAAACAAAACAGAAAACTGAGCTTACTTCTTCTAACTTTCCTTTTTCTCTCCGCGAAAAGTTGGAGAGATATGCATAATTTTTTGTTAGACCCAACAAAAGTAGTCATCTGACTCATCTCATCGTTTCTGTAATTTATTCAAGATCGGACCCACCACACACCTGCCAGCCTCTGGTTTGTTTATTCATTACTTTCCATAGAAATGTTCAAACTTATCGAAGCCGTCGGATCAAGCACCCACTTTGACTTTCTATTTTTTTTTAATAAATACAAAATTAATCCCAGTACGATAAGTAAAAATCGATTTAGTCCATGTGAGATGAAAAATATCGATTTATTCCTTGTAATTTCAGAAAGTGATAAAATTGATCTGATGGAAGATCAATTACAAACGAAAATAAAATCACATTGACTAAATCGATTTTTTTGTAAGAATTAAATCAATTTTTAATTATACTTTAAGGACTATTTTGTATTTTTTTTTTTTTCGTTTCTGCATTTGACTTTCCACCTCCTTGCTCCCCCACTTCTCACCCGGTTAGCCCCTTTCCCCCTTATAAAATCCCCAGTCTTCCTTCCCATCCTCCTCTACTCTTCTCTTCTTCTCTTGAACCTGAAATTCCTCTTTCTCTCAGATTTAGGTTTCTATGGTTGGTTGAGCTTTTATATTATTCATCTCTCAGTGTAAAACTTGGTCTTCTCTCGGTCCGTCTCCCTCCCATCCGTTTTGAATGGCGGTGGAGCTTCTGGGATTTCCAAAGATGGAAGACCAGACGGCCATACAAGAAGCTGCATCCCAAGGCATCAAGAGCATGGAGCACCTGATTCGCCTCTTATCTCACCAGCAGAACCAAATGGACTGCTCCGACGTCACTGACCACACCGTATCCAAGTTTAGGAAAGTCATTTCACTTCTGAACCGGACCGGCCACGCCCGGTTCAGGCGCGGACCGATTCGCCCCTCTTCTTCTCCCTCCTCCTCTGCGTCTATCTTCGTCCCCCACGCGCAGACCCTAACAATAGTTCCAACTCCGATCACATCCACGGCCGCCGTTCCGCCGGTGCCGATCGTAGCTCCGGCCAACGTCCCTCAGGCTCCGATCCCTTCCTCGACAAGCTTCGTTTCGTCTCAGCCGCAGAGTTTGACCCTTGACTTCACGAAGCCCAACATTTTTGCCTCGAATCGTAAGAGTACCGAGCTCGAGTTCACCAAGGAGACCTTCAGCGTCTCCTCGAGCTCGTCATTCATGTCGTCGGCGATCACCGGAGACGGCAGCGTCTCGAACGGAAAGCTAGGGCCGTCGATCTTGGTCTCTCAGACGCCTGCTATTTCTGGCGGAAAGCCGCCCCTCTCGACGTCTCCGTACAAGAAGAGGTGTCACGAGCACTCCGATAATCTCTCCGGCTCCGGCAGCAAGTGCCATTGCTCTAAGAGAAGGTACGCCGTGTTCTTCACCGCCTGCGGTTTTAGAATAATCCTCACTGTTTAAGCGTTTCTACTACGCGTACTTTTCATTTTGTTCGTTGGATGAACCAGTTCACCCCGACTCAGTAGTACTTGATTTATTAATTATTAGTATTACGTTGAGCCGAATCGCTCGAGTCGACCACAACTCGATCTCTGCGAAAGCTTCGAGTCTGTGGTCAACGAGTTGGTTCGTCAACAGTGAACCCACTACTCTTGTGCACAGCACGCGTGACACTGACGATCATAGGGTGTCTCCAGGCTGAGTGGTATTTTGGGGGCAAAATAAGAGGAAAAAAAAAGACCTGTTCCAAAAATTCAAACTTCGTAAACGATGCTATTATGTCTTTTCTGTAACTTCTACTTTTGACCATCTCAGATACCAGTAGCATCTTTTAAAGTCTTTAGAATGAAATTTGTTGGTCATGTAAAATGAATGAATTTTTATTCCCTTATATTTATCTGTTTTTTTTATTAATTTCAGGAAAAAGCGTGTGAAGAAAGCAATTAGAGTGCCGGCGATCAGTTCAAAGATTGCCGATATTCCACCGGACGAGTATTCGTGGAGGAAATACGGTCAGAAGCCCATCAAGGGATCGCCATACCCAAGGTAACTGTTGTAGTCCTTCGTCTCTGATCGTTTATTCTTCTACTGGCTCATCGAGTCCGCGCATCTGAACATCGTTTATAATCCGTATTTTTCAGAGGATATTACAGGTGTAGTACGATGAAGTTTTGCCCGGCGAGGAAACACGTCGAGAGGGCACCGGATGATCCGTTGATGCTAATCGTAACGTACGAGGGGGAGCACAGTCACGGTACTCCACCCGCGATGCAGGAGAGCGTGGCTGCTGGTTTGGGTGTGGTATTCGAGTCAACGTGAGAAAACAATAAAGAAAGGGGAGAGAGAGAAAAGGGGGAAAGTGGTGGTGGGAACGTTGTATGACTTTTGTAATTTGGATGTAAATTTGTTTTTGAATGTTAAAAGATTTATAACAGTAGTAGGGGGTGGAATCTCAATCTGCCAAGCAGCTGTTTTCATTTTAATTTAAAAGTTTGAATTAGATTATAATTTGGTAGTGGTTTGGCTTTATTTTTAATTAAATTATTAATTCTTTTTTTTTTTCTCCTTCAATCTTCCAGTACGGATACTTTTAATTAAAAAGAAGAGAAGGGGCATATATATGTGCAATAGTCAATGAGCGGTGATTAGGGTGTGGTTAGGACAATAAGTGGGCTGATAAGAAATAAATTTATGTCTTAGAAGATTGATTACTAATGCGGAGAACGTGCCTGCTTGTAAGGCTCAAGGAATTAGATTAATTTATGTGATTGACCAAAATACAGTGAAGTGATAGATAGGTAAGGGGAAAAACTATGGGACGGCAGGCAGTTTGATCAATATACAGTGAAAATGAATGCAAAGAGAAGAAACTATGGGAAGGATAGGAATCAGTTGGGTATTTAATTAACTGACGATGTTTCATTAGGAGCGTGGAAAGGCAATTTCTCAACTCTTACACGTCGAATCAATGGCTTCATTTTTTTCATGGATATTCCGGTGGAAAAACTAACTAATTTCGTCGTATATTAAGAGTGTCAATTTTCTTTTACTCTAATTAGAGTTGAAATCCTTTTATTGAAGGGAAAGGAATATATTTTACATAAAAGTTGAGGGGGGGGGCTCGAAGTGGGCCTCGGCCCACTGAATTGTATATTGCAGTCGTTTTAAGAGATCAGGACAACCTGTCATACAAGCTATCACGTGGGTCTCGTACCGAAGACTTTTACATTTTGGGCCGGAGACTCAAATGCACATAACATGTAGGTTTTTTTTTAATTGGAATCGCATTCGAATTCATCTCTTGGGTCCATTGAATTTGAAAAGGACATCGGCCTCAAATTCTTAAGGCCCTCAATTTGTGGACGGCTACAACCCTTTTTGGGTTGTACTTTAAGAGCAAGCGACCCATGGATTCTCCATCCTATCAACTCTTTTTTTTTCTGATTGAAACTTAAAACAGGGTCATAAAATGTAATTTATTCTAAAGAAATTGCAATGTAATCTAAAATTTTATTCGGTAAAAAATTAAATGGTATTAAAAAATCAGAATAAATAAGAATTAAAAACAAGGTCAAAACAAAAGGATCCGAAGCAATCTTCATGCGAAATGACCCTAAAATACATTTGAATGGGAAATGGGGGGGGGGGGGGGGGGTGGGTTCAATTGAATCTCTTCTCCTTTTATCTTTTTCAGGTTTTGGCACGAAACGCAACAGGATGGTTAATTTCTCACAGATTTTACTTTTTGGATGTGCAACGTAAACTCCTAGGAAGCAGCTAAACAATGATGTTTAAGAAAAAGTTTGGAATCATACGGATAATCACACATAGAAAGACAATTGCTTTGTACTTGTATCGTCGGAGGGGTGGTCCTCACTACCCAGAATGATTAACAGAACAGAATTTCCAGGATTAGCTTCGGTTCTTCCATATAGACAGCTTAGGAGAAGGGCGGGTGGAAAAGGGAATCCAATACAATTGATAAAACTGAGCGTAAATTATTGGTTAAGAGGAGCTGATGGAACGTTATTCGCGTTATTCGCGGTACACGGTTGGTAGACGAGTTAATTTCAAGTGTGTATGCTAATTAATTGCATGTTGGTTTGGAGAATATTTGTTGAATTCTAAGAATAATGTTAATATTTAGGTGATATTTGAGTTTTATTGGTATACGTGTAAAATTTATTGAGTTATATTAATATGTATAAAAATTATAATGTTGAGTTGTATTAGTATGCGTCTAAGAGTAATATTAAGGGTATAAATTTAAAAAATTAGATTAAAATTCTAAAATTGTATTTCCATTTATTTTTAAATATTTTTTTACCCGTCTCCGATTACCTTTCTCGCAAGTGATGTGTTTGATTTTATTTGGGTCACTCGTAAAATAAGCAGAAAAGCCAAAAAAAAAAATTATGTGCAACATTGACATGCACAATATTTTTATCTGTTTATCGGAGGATTCGCGGGGAAGTTTTTTGAGGCAAAGCTTGCAAGCCATTAACGTGTCGGTTGCGTAGGGAAAAAAAAAAGATTAACGTGTCGGTCGCTTTATGCAGTGAATTTGTAGAAGAAAATAATATATATCCAGAGTGAGAGCTCTCTTTAGTTAGAAAAAAAAAAGAGCTCTCTTTCCCACACTCGCATCTCATCGCATCGTTTTTTTTTTTTTACTCTCTCCTTCTCAAGATTCAGAATCCAAGCCCCATTTTCTTTCTTTTTAGTTGCAAGTTCCAATTCAACTCCTTCCGCCTCAACACGCTGGGTCGACTGGCTCTCCAAAATCCCCAACTTCCCATTGTTCATTTCCAAGTGAGTCTTTCTCTCTCTCCCTCGGTGTCATTTTCTCGCACTTTCCACCTGAAAGTGAAGAATCTCGCTTGTTTGGTAGCTGTCGATTCAGTAGTATCTCTCGCACCATTTCTTGGCGTTGGGTTTGGTTATGATTGGGTGAAAGTTTGGTGAAGAAAATACGCTTAATTGTTGATTTTGGAGATCTTTTTCTTTTTTTATAAAGGCTAGAGAGATTGACAAGGTCAGCTTTTAGGTAACCCAGCAGTTGATTTAACGTACTTTCTTCTCTTTTCTCAATTCCTTAATAGTTAGAGCCAGAAGCCTCTGATTTCTTAGGGTTTCGAGGTGTTGTTCCGAATGGCGGCGTCAGTGGATGACAATAAAACGGATATTTTGATATCGGCTCGGAAATCATTGAAACTGAGCTTAGAGAAATCAAAGGTACTAGGGTTAGCTTTAGAGAAAGCTGGACCTAGATTAGAAGAGATTAACCAAAGATTGCCTTCCCTAGGAGCTGCTGTCCGGCCTATTCGAGCTGACAAGGACGCCCTTCTTGCCGTTGGGGGCCACATTAACCGTGCAGTAAGCCCTGCTGCTGCAGTACTCAAGGTTTTTGATGCCGTTCATGGGCTGGAAAAGTCCTTGTTATCCGACCCCCGGAATGATCTCCCCGGCTACTTGTCTGTGCTGAAACGCCTGGAGGAGGCATTGAAATTTTTGGGGGACAATTGTGGATTGGCAATTCAGTGGCTGGAGGATATAGTAGAGTATCTTGAGGACAATACAGTAGCCGATGATAGGTACCTTTCCAGTTTGAAGGAATCCTTGAAAAATCTTAGAGAACTACAGAATGATGGGGAGAGGGCACACCTTGATGGTGGGCTTTTAGATGCTGCATTGAATAAGTTGGAAAATGAGTTCCGGCGGCTCTTGACTGAACATAGTGTACCGCTTCCAATGTCATCGTCATCATCTCTCGCTCAGCAAGCGTGCATTGCACCATCCCCTTTACCTGTATCTGTTATTCTTAAGCTGCAAGCGATCCTTGGGAGACTAATTGCTAATAGTAAACTCGACAAGTGTATATCAATCTATGTTGAAGTTCGCAGTTCGAATGTAAGAGCTAGTTTACAGGCTCTTGATTTGGATTACCTTGAGATCTCAGTTTCTGAGTTGAATGACGTGCAAAGCATAGAGGGGTATATAGGGCAGTGGGGTAAGCATTTGGAGTTTGCAGTGAAGCATTTGTTTGAGGCGGAGTATAAGCTTTGTATTGATGTTTTTGAGAGGATGGGATTGGATGTTTGGATGGGTTGCTTTGCAAAGATAGCTGCTCAGGCTGGTATTCTCGCATTTCTTCAATTTGGGAAGACAGTTACCGAGAGCAGGAAAGACCCCAATAAGCTTTTAAAATTGTTGGATATATTTGCATCTTTGAACAAATTGAGACTGGACTTTAACCGGCTGTTTGGTGGAGCAGCATGTGTTGAAATCCAGAACTTGACAAGGGATCTTATCAAGAGGGTGATTGATGGGGCAGCAGAGATGTTTTGGGAGCTTCGGGGTCAGGTTGAGTTACAGAGAGAGATGCCGCCTCCTCCAGATGGTAGTGTTCCGAGATTAGTAAGCATCATTATTGACTACTGTAATAAACTGCTTGGGGACAACTACAAGTCAATCCTAACCCAGGTTCTGGTCATTCACCAGAGCTGGAAGCATGAGAAGTTTCGGGAGAGGCTCCTTATCAATGAGGTTCTTAACATTATTAAAGCCATAGAGCTGAACTTGGAGACATGGATGAAGCTTTATGACGATACCACTCTATCCAGCTTTTTTGCAATGAACAACCGCTGGCATATGTACAAGCACCTGAAGGGAACAAAGGCTGGGGATCTCTTGGGGGATTCGTGGTTAAAAGAACATGAACACTCCAAGGACTATTATGCCACTGTCTTCTTGAGAGAAAGCTGGGGAAAGCTTCCAGGTCACTTAAGTAGGGAGGGTCTGCTTTTGTTCTCAGGTGGACGTGCCACTGCTCGTGATCTTGTCAAGAAAAGACTGAAAGCGTTCAATGAAGCTTTTGATGTCATGTATGAGAAGCAATCAAAGTGGGTTGTGGTGGACAAAGACCTTAGGGAGTGGACATGCCAAGTTATAGTGCAAGCAGTTGTGCCTGTTTACCGAAGCTACATGCAGAACTATGGACCCTTGGTAGAGCAAGATGCAAGTTCCAGTAAATATGCGAAGTACACGGTGCAAACTTTGGAGAAAATGTTAATGTCTCTGTTTCAGCCAAAGCCAGGGAGATATGGCAGTTTCAAAGGCTTGCAGCCTAGTGGGAAATTGAACAATGGAGCCGCAGATCTTCGTCGTACTTCCTCTGCAGTTGCATGATTGTCTAACTGGATTCACTGTATCATGGCAGTTGTGTGATTGCCTAGACTGGTTTACTGTATCATGGTTAACCACAGAGGCTACCATGCTCCAATATGCTCCGCCTATTGTTAGATGGTTTGCCTAGTACGAATGTAAATATCAGTTCTCCCCGAGCGAAGAAGGACCCATTGAACAACTAGTTTCATTTATTGGTTTTAGAGGAAGGAAGTTCCTAGGAACGCTGTCGTTCGTTGGCATATTGTTCACCGTTAGTTTGAATTTTTGGGACTTGGCTGACTGACAAAAAATTGAGACCTGTGTCCATGCCTGAAGGGTTCGAAAAAATCCATATGATCTCTTAGAGTACCAGACATGCGGATAAACAAGTTACACTGGCATATTGATAAGGTTAGTATATAATACTTTCAGCTATAGCTATTCTTTTTTCTTTAATCTTCACTTTGCGGTTTAGTTGCCAGGTAGAGGCAGCGGGAAAAATCTTGTAATTGCTAGACTTCATGTACAATTCTTTTATAAAAAGTGCAACTAGAACTGTAGCTTCGATTGTGGCTTTTTTTTTTACTGTAGATGTAGGGACTTGGTGAAATGCTTGTTGTTAATGTCATCGAATGCCTGTTATCCTTGATAACTCGTGTATTTACATCCATGGTTTTACAGAAACACTGCTGCCAATAAAATGACCCTGCATCGCAGCCTTTCTCCCTTCCCTTGAATGTTAAAAGTATGCCAATTGGTTGAGGTGTTATTTTTCGCTGTTCAACTTGATCTATGCATATGGATCATTCCGCCACTTTCATTTTTAATCAATTTTTAGTTCTGCTATTCTTAGCTTCTCCTTGGAACTTTATGCTTTCTGGTTAAAGGAGTTGGATCAACTTCTACTTGTCTCTGTTGACTTCTTGTAGTGTTAGGCACCCGCTTTGATACTTGCTGTCTCACAGCTTTTGAATCTCCGCCCTCTCTCTCTCTCCACTTTGTGTAAAACGAGTGGTAAAAAAGGAAAAAGAAGAAAGCTAAACCACCAAAGCCGAGTGCTAGTAGAGGCAATAGGTACACTCAATCACTCTTCATGCACAATGAAAGGGAAAGAGAGAGAAAAAGAAGGGGGTGCAAAACCTCATTGGAGGGGCCCACAAGCTCATTGTGAGAGTGGAGATGCGCACCATGTGGGAACCCGATTCTTTTACAGTAGTTGAAAACAAGTTTCGTTAGCTATTACCGTGTGAAGCATAAAACATTTTATTGTCATCTTATTTTGTTGCTGTCATCCACCTGGTGGTAGTTGAATTACGGACTAGGGAGATTTCTTTTTCTAACCCTATAGAAAGAAACACGTAAAGAAAACTTATTTTTCCATCCGGGTGTGCCTTATTGGATCTCTTGGGACCATAGGCCAGTGGTTAAAATGAATTAACAATGTTTGACTTGTCATGCAAGCAAAATCACATACAGAGAGGCAAGTTGGGTGGAAAAAGCATTGGCATCCTGGAGGGCCTTGTCTATTTGTTCTTTGAAGGTGGTCTCCTCTAATCTTGCCCAACAAAATGGAAAAAACAGTTCTGTGTGGATTCGACAACCTCTCTTTTTAATTTTTCGTTTCATGCCCAACAGATTTTTCGTTTACTCTTCTACGCCCATCGTTGTCAGAAGCAAATGGGCCCAATTGGCCTGACCCTCAATTGGGCAAACTCGATGCGCAAATTGAGCCTCTTCGGACAAGAAGACTTTGGCACATGGAAGTGTGATTTTTTTCCGCACGATGATCAAAACTTGGGAGAATCTGTACAGATAGGAAGATTGGAAGGTGATTTTTTTTTTTTTCTCGGTACGAGGACTTTGTCTTTCGTATCGGGGCGGCTACGAAGTTACACGGATAAGAAGCAGGAAGCAAAATTCAACTACCTAGAATATTAAAAAGTTTCAAGTACTGTCCCTTGGGAACTTGGATGGGGGAAAAGAATATAAAACAAATAGAAGGGAACTGGGAAGTAAAGGACATTAATCATGTCGTGAGATGTGAATGCTTTACCCCTTTAAAGTTTTAGCCAATCTGATCAGATTCCTTGTACTGCCTTGCGAAGTTTCTAAGGACACCGAGGTAAACGAGCAGAGTCTAAGTCCGTCGTTTGACTTTGGAACGTTTCTCAAGTGCTGTAGTAAGTATGTTAATATAGCTATGGTCGGAATGGCTTCCACGAAAAGCATTCCACCCAACGCATGAATGCAATTCCCACAAGTGGCCGTACTCGTCTTCCTGAAAGTCCTTTGTGTGTAGTGATATTTGCAAGTTTTGTACGCCATGTGCTTGTCTTTTGTCTTCTGTAAACCCAAGTTTTGAATAATTGAATCTGTCAAACGGAGGACTTATACTTGGCTCCTATCCCCCCGCTCTAAAATTTCGAAGAACATCAACGGGGGAGGAAAAGTAAAAGTAAATGCTCGGTATGGAGGCAGTCTTTTTCTTTTTCTTTTTTGTGCATGGAGGCAGAGTCACATCCACTATTTTCCCCATACTCAAAGAAGCCCAAATGGAAATCAGAAAGGCATCCATTGCGTATGGATATCGTAGTTCTCGGAGGATGCATGTGGCTTTATTTTTTCGCTTTCACTTCGATTGTGACGTCTCTCAGTTTCAGTGAGAGAAAGGCCCTCGCCTCAATTTTCTGTAGCCCATCATCACCTTTGAATATCCGAGAAGACACCAACATAAACAAATCCAGATCGAGTTGAGAGAATCTCAGTCATAGATGATATGGAGTAGGTCAGTGGGCCCAAAACGAAAGCAAATAAAATTAAAATAAATCTCTAAAAAATTTGACTCGGAGATTGTAATGCTACGAATATTTATAATTTTCTTCTGATACATTAGATATTTCTAACCAGATTCCTAGAATTGTCTACTCTAATAAGTTATCTTCTCTGATCTCTCTCCTGCACCTGTCACGTCCCCCTCATCCCTGGTGAAGCCGAGCACCACTGCCAACAAACTCCACCTAAAACTTAAACTCTGGATAATCCAAATCCACGTCTGGCTCTCATCATTGCGTCCCCACCGGGCCACCACTTAGATTCTTCTCCATCACAATTTCCCAAATCATATCCAAACGCCAACGTTACGGATAGATGACATCTTTGGGCAGGATTTTTATGAGGGAGGAAAAAGAGTAGCGGTTCCTCACAATTTTAGCAAGAATTTTCTGATTGATTTATACGCACGCTTGTTTCGTGGGAAAAGTAGAACGGAAAATTGTTCCCTCTGTGACGGCAAACAAGGTTAGGTACTTGTGACTTAAAACGCAAACTGGGTTCAACCAACACCAATCAACGTCAATGTCAATAACTCTAGAACAGAGACTAGTCAGCTAATTTTGACGTCTTTTGATCTTATCCCCTCGGCAAAGAAGGATCACCGATCAAGCCGTGAAATGTCGCCAAGAAAGAAAAAAATGCCGTCAAATGTCAGCCAAATATTTCTCTGCTTACGTTCACGCTTACGTTTGCCTTTGCTTCTCTCTCTTTTTTTTTTTTTTCATTTCAAGATTGATATTAGTTATCAAACTCCATTCACGGATTGTCTATTCCGATCCTAAAACCGGTACCGGAGAAACATGTATAAATTTTAAACATCTAATCCTCAATAGCTTCAAAAAACTGACAAGATCTTCTGTTTCATATGCCGGAATTTCATATGCCCAAAACGAGGAATCAAGAAGATAGATAGGAAGAGAGAGTGGGATGAAAGTTGCCACTCGGGCATAAGAAAACCAGTTTCAAATGAGTCTCGATTCGATATCTTGATAAGGAGTAATGATTCTTTAAGGAGGAATATAGATTAAGAGCAATAAAGCTTTCAAAATTAACGCATGATCATAATAGTTGAATTTTGTAGGAAGATTATCTTTTTAATTAGGCGTAAATGCATCTCATGTCCATGTGATATTCGCGAATTGTAAATATACTCCTTAGTTAAAAAAAATCATTTTTATACCCTTGAGGTAAACATCAAGGTCACAATATGCTCATCCGTTGATGTGCCGTTTGAAACATTAACAGTAAATGCTGACGTGACATAAATAAACACGTAAACATCAATCAGATAATGACACGTCATCGCGAACACCTGAGGAGCATATTTGCAATTCGCGAATACCACAGGGGTATGAGTGCATTTAAGCCTTTTTTTAAAAAAAAATATTTTAAATTAACACGTCAACACCAATAAGATGATGACACGTCATCTTTTTATTTTTTTAAAAAAAAATTATTCATTTTTTTAAAAAAAAATTCGCCCCATTTTCCTTCAATATAGCTCATGTGTTTGTTTCTGTCTTTTTTTATTTAAATTTTTTTAAAAAACATGTGTAGTTCAACTTAACCACTGTATTCGTTTATATGTGTGTGTGTTTTAACTACGCATGTTTTTTTTTAAAAAAAACTTATGAAAACAGAAAAAAGGCAAAAAAATGCATTCATGCCCTGCGGTATTCGCGAATTGCAAATATGTCCATGAGGTATTCGCGATGACGTGTCATCATCTGTTTGGTGCTAACGTGTCTATTTATATCACATCAGCATTCACTGTTAGTGTTTCAAACGGCACATCAACAGATGAGCATATTGTGACCTTGATGTTTACCTCATAGGTATGAAAATGACTTTGTTTACCTCATGAGTATATTTCCAATTAGCGAATACCACAGGGGCAAGAGATGCATTTAAGCCTTTTAATTATATATTGGTATTGGTATTCAATCAAAGATTAAATTATCAGATTATTAAGAAGTAGGGCTTCACAAAATTGGAATGCAAACTAATCGAATTTATGGTCTTAGTGGTCCAAATCTGGACTGGATTTGTAAAATCAATTATATCCAGTCCGGTCGAGTCCATGCCTTTTAGGATCCGGCCCGGACCAGATTTCTTAGTATAATTAATAAATAATTTTTTTTAAAAAATTTAATACAAACATAACACTTTGTTACACTTTTAGAATTTTTTTTATTTTGACTTATGGTACTAATAAGTTTTTATGACATTTGCAACTTTTTTTTTTATCTTAAGATATAAGCTAAAAATGAAAAAAATAAAAGCTTAAGAAAAAAAATAGAAACCTATCGGACATGTCTTGTCCTTAATTTTAAGTACAACCGAAAATCTGGTCCGACCGAATTTCGGTCTAAAAATCGGACCAGATTTCTGGTTGTTCACCCCTAATAAGAAGATTATATAAACTAGGCTTAATTACTGAAACAATTCATATGGTCATTTT
Organism: Myrica gale; assembly: GCA_963930655.1. Taxonomy (NCBI): domain Eukaryota; kingdom Viridiplantae; phylum Streptophyta; class Magnoliopsida; order Fagales; family Myricaceae; genus Myrica; species Myrica gale. The sequence continues at coordinate 1,930,160 of OZ005614.1, read as the reverse complement.
TTAAAACATATTGGTATTTTCATCCATCAAAACTTAGTATATTGACAAGGATAAAGTTCAGGATAAGCTATCCGATTCTGAAAATAGATATATCGACCCTTAACTTATGTTGATTTTTCCTTGGTTAATTTCTTTTAGACAAAATGACCTATATGTATGAAAAATTAGACCACATGAACTGTGTCGTTTAAAGTTGTACCCTAAGAACTAATTTGTTAAAAGTTAATACCAGATTATAGTCCTAATTAAGACTAAAACTGAATTCACTTTTTTTCATATTATCTTTAGTTTTTTTTATATTATGTTTGTACTATCTAACTGTAAATCTCCCGATCACTCGTATCTTCCTCTTAGTGGATACTCAATTTATAGGAAGAATAATTAAGGACAAAATTCAAGTAGGGAATTGTGAACATGCGTATTTGTTCTGTTTATGTTTGGATCTTCAAAATCGAAGAGAGATCTAATTCTTCACCTATTTGCAATGGTAATTTGAGATCATGGGGTGCTGAGTCGCTTCAAAGTTCAAACCCATTTTGACCGGTGCACGGTGCGCTTTAAGACGTGCGAACCATGATGTTAACCTTAGAGATACAACGTTCATCCTCACATGAAACGATAAACTACACGATGAAAACTACAGCACAAATTTCCCCTTGCCAAATTTTCCTTTTTAATATATATATATATTATGATCCGAGGACACGTCTCGATCCATCGGGAGGTAGATTTTCCGTCTAAGAGAAGGAGAGTCCTACAGCATGCGACTGGCACTGAACACATATTGGAATGATTAGATTAGTTTATCACAAGAGATAAGGCTGCAGTTTTTGCAAGTGGGTTATGCTAAAGAGAACAGCTATTGTTGACCTCACCTCCTCCTTGATCTTTTTTTCATAATTTAATTTAATTTAATTTAATCAATTTATTAAAATGGTTTATCTTAACAAGGGTTAGAATATCTGTCTGCCAATAAGCCAAAGTCCTCCTCAAAAAAGCAACATGATAAGTGGCATTTAATTTTATTGCCCAAGTGGTCATCTTTCTTAAAATATCCAACATGCTTTTCCGAAACCACCCTCCTCCTCCCCCTCTCTCAGCATATTTGGATATATAACCAGCTGGATCATCCAATCAAATATATTCGGGCCGTACGTATTTGTTTATGTTAATGTTTTACTTTATTGACTGGCCCCCACTCCACTGTATTTGTTCTCCTGCGTATTTGTCTGTGGGTGCCCGGTGCTCTAATGGAAAAATATATTTGGTATTATGACAGTCGACAGAGACCGGCCGACTCGACGGGGACGGACTGATCCGTTCAACATTCGATAAGATTTTAGTTTGTGTCACTTTTTGACCACATTTTCATCCCCGATCCCACAATGTTTATCAGAAAAAATAAAAGAAAAAAACAATAAAAGCTGTCCACAACTATGTTCGAATTCAGCCATATCCAGCTGGGGGTGGGCTGTCTTATCTGTGCTCGCAACTAACCCAACATAACTCGGGCCACAGTTATTATTGATCACAATTACGAGGAAACCTTATCTTCATTTTTATTACTATAGTTAGTTTGAATTTATTTTAATAGTTTAAGTGTAAACTATATATCCTATTCCAAGCAACGTATCGTCGCCGTTTTAGATAAAAATTCACACGTGGCTCTACCTCGAGCATCTGACATTTTCCCTACTGCCAGTTGCAAATCTATGTTTACCGTCTATAATCATTAGTTAGTCCCTCACCTAATAACCGAACGTGGCCCCCGTCACCTAATCCTTTGTATCGAAGGAACGAAGCCGATGCAGAGTTGAGGAGAAGATAATATCGGAATTCGGAAGTCTCGGTCCTAAAAAAATAAATAAATAACGTGCTTAATGGATAGAGTGTTATTTAAATTAATTTATTTTTAGAGGAACCTTATCTCATAATAATTCACAGTCAATGCGATATCCAATATACCACAACAGTTTCCAGAAGTTTGCTGATCTAATTAACGTGCTCCTGCATGAAACGAGTCGGCTCGATAGGATATAACACGCGGCCTACGTTAAGGTTTTAGCCACTGTTGACAATAGAGTTATTTTAAGGATTGAAGATTTTAATTTTTCTTAAATGAAGTATTTGGCTAGTTTTTTATTTTTATTTTTATATATTGAGCTGAAAAGTGAACCTAATAATATAATCGTGGGGATATTGAATTATTTTTTATTTTTATTTTTCAATGAACAAAATCGGACCGCAAACCGGACCGGACCGGATTTACTAATATAAATAATTTTTTTAAATATAATTTACACTTAAAAAGTTTAGTTTTAACCTAAACTAAAACTCTACATTTTTATATGTCATTTTCCTTTTGGATGACATATAATTGGTCCAGTCCGGTTCTCCATATAAGTACAACTGAAAATCCGGTCAAATCGGATTTCTGATTGTGCAGCCCTAATCAAGACTCACTACAACGAGATTGTGTTGATATAGAATATTAGTTCAATTCATTCCGAAACTTTATTTTTTTTAGGAGTAGGCTTTGAGCACACATACAAAATTTCATTCCTTAAATACGAATCATCTAATCCTTTTAAAGAGGACATTATTTGTCATGTTTGCCAAAAAAAAAAAATATTTCCGAGGAATGAAAGTAGACGTATCTAAATAATTAGCTCGATCGTTTTGGTTGGCATGTTCAATTTGCATTTATCTACGTTGTTTTTTTATATATTATGAAAATACCGCGACATTAATATTTGTCAACTTAGTAATCTAATATACAAACAACTAGAGGCCTTCCGGATTGTGTTAAGCGAGGAGAATGTTTATAAGCCAAGTTAAGCCTCTAACAATAAAGCCAGCGGTAACGAAGAGTCGTGGCACAACCATGTCCAACTGTATATTAATAAAAAGAGTACTTTATAAGATAAATTGTGTAAAGTTATGTAAAGAGACTATTATAATTTAAATATATAGATTCAACGTTTAAAAGTTGGACACGTAATTTAATGAACTAAATTAATATTGAACAAGGTCATTTTATTTTATCATCACCGCTGATGTAGCCAACTTTAATACATTAATTTTATCTTTAAATCTTATATGAATTTACACCATTTATAATCTGTTATCATGATAAGAGCCAATGCCATATGACATATTCCACCTCCTACGAGGAGGATATGCACGTAGAAATATACTTGGAAAGGGCCTTCCCTTGATCTTATCTTTTAAACTTGTTCGGTTACAAAATATTGTAAGGATTTTTTTAATCTTCACAATACAAAATATTATACAACCAAACATCATTTTTAACACCTCATAAAAATAACTACAACAAGCATACCAATAAAATTAATATCACCTAAAAATTCTCAAAACACAAAAAAATCTTCCTAAAACACATTAACCGAACAACCACTGAAATAAGGAACATGATAAGTTTGGTGGTGCGTCTCTGGTCATTATCCTTGCCACGTCAACACGAACGTGTCAAACCGCGTGGGTTACGCCGCCTGTGGACGTTAACCTTTTCCTCCTCCCCTTTCCTCCCTTGCATATATATTTTGCGGTGTTTATTTGTGAAAATTTTGAAAAATATTTTCGAAATTTTGGAAATCTTTAATTTATTGAGATGTATTGAGGCTTATGAAAAATAAAGTGTGTATATATAAAAATTAAAAATTTCGAACTGTATTTATTTTGTTGGAGATTTGGAGACCTCAAAATTTGGGGAAACAAACACCACGTTAACTACTGCGCCGCTGTCTCTCTCCTTTGTCTCTCTCTCTTTATCTATATGTAAAAGAAATTGCACTATTATTCTCTCTCCCCTCTTTCGTGTTCGGTCTCTTTGAAACTCTCTCTCGCTCTAAACTGGACAGCCAGATAGCTGATCCTTATCCTTGACACGCCCTTAACCTACGCCTACTCGCCCTTCTTTGTCCTACGCACCCACTCTCTCTGTCTCCCTCGGTCTTTACTAACTAGAGCGGCCGTCGATTGATGACAAGCAGGCTTGTCGTCTGGAAGCCCAAAAGGAGGAGAAGACGAAGGGGTCAAGGGTAAATCGGTAAAAATTAAAGCAGCGATAGTACCACTCGATCAGAGGCGCGTGGTGAAAAAATGGAGGTTTTGGTAGGTCCAAGCTTCGGCATCGACGTAAGGGACCGGAACGGCGTTGTTCCGACGGCCACCGATCAGCACGTGGTGGCGTCTTGCCTGTTCTTGAAGGACGATATCGCCCGGAGCCGGGATGATAACGGGTCGGTCTTCGGTATCGGCTTGCCGGGGAAGGCTCCGGCTTCGGAGGAGGACTCTTTCGAGAGTTCCTCTTCGATCGGAGCGCCGGATGATAGCGAAGACGAGGACGACGATGCTTCGTCAAAGGAGGCTCAGAGCAATTTAAACGGAGCTGGATTGGGCTCTTTGGGTTCCATGGAAGACTCTCTTCCCATCAAGTAATTATTTTCTTTGTTCTTTTTTAAATTGATGCTTTATATTTCAAACCATATAATTGGCGATTTTACTGGCTTTATTTAGAATTTACCGTGTCAATCGAGTACGAATTTTACGCTTAGCTGTGTGAGATTGTTCCATTTTCCTGACTTTCTCGCTAATCCAGAATCGATCTTAAGTCTTCACTGCTCATATCTCTTTAGCATTTGCCGTGACTTCTCCGAGAGAAAAAAATGTGTTTTTTTGTGGGTTGCGGTTTTTCGACATGGAATAGATTACGATCCATTGAAAACAGGGGGGGGGGGAATCTCTTTTGTATTTTCTTCATAAGCTTGCCTTTTGAGTTGTTTTTTTCTTTTCTTTTTTTGTTGTTGAGGTTCTGAACTTGTTTGGGGTATTGGATTATGCAGGAGGGGATTATCGAACCATTTTATAGGGAAATCCAAGTCGTTCGCGAATCTATCAGAAGTGAGCGGAATGAAGGATCTGGAGAAGTCAGAGAACCCATTCAACAAGAGGAGGAGAATTTTGGTGGCGTCCAAGTGGTCCTCCAGGAGATCTTCCTTCTACAGCTCGTCTAATCCTAAATCCATGCCTCTATTGGCTCTGAAGGAAAATGAAGATGAAGATGAGCAGCATCAACGGCAGCAAGAATACCCATCATCATCCTCTTCACCTTCATCATCCTCTCCCTCATCTGATAAGAAGGAAGAAGAAGAAGATCTTAGACATCAAGGAAGAGTACCAAAGAAATTGCTTGATAGAAGGCTCCTGAGTTTGAATTCAAGGAGTTGTTTTTCTCTATCAGATCTGCAAGAACATGATGAACAAGATGATGATGATTAGCTTAGTTGGTTTCTTTTTTTCTTTTTCTTTTTTGGGTTAAGTCTTTTTTTAGTTGTTTGTATGTCTGCCATTGCCCACTCAAAAACCACATAAAAATTAATAATTAATAATCTAATATCTTATCCTTTTATATTTGTTGAGACTTTGGAGCTCTTTTGTATTTATTTTATATGGATATCCCTTTATTTTTGGGATCCCTTTGCGGATATGGATAGACGGATAGACCTGATCTTGTGGTGTGGGCGACTAGATTTTTAATTATCTTGGGGCGCCCCCATGTGTTTGGACATATTGGTCCTGTTGTTTATTCAGCTAAGCTTGGGACAAAATTGGGTTTGCAATTTTGCAGACTCGCTGTTGGTGTGTGGGGGGGGGGGGGGTCCAGTTCTTTCGGTTTAGCCGTTTTGCCCATTGTTTCGTCAATGATGAGAGAGAGTGGTATCAGACTCGTACTGTAGACTGTATGATTAAAATAGGAAGAAATACATCGGTTCTTTCACAAGTGGGGGAGGTGAGGCCGGACACCCCAGCTTCTATGATTGTCTTGAATTTGTAATTCTCGCGATTGTATGGTCTAATTGTATGAAAGTGGATAGAACATTATTATACCTATTAAGGTTCATGTTTTACAATTGTTGTTTATTCGCTTTTTGAATTGTAGAATATGCATATACACCTCGGGGGTTTATTTCGTAAAAATTTTAGGTATTGAGTTTAGTGAAAAAGTGAGTAGGTAATTTTTTATATTTTTTGTAATGAAAAATAATGATTTGATGGAGAAGAGATTATATTGTAATATTTTATTGTGTTAAAATTTTAGAAGATTTACAATTTTAGAACACAGACGCAGCCTCAGTATCAGTGACCAATATCTCCAAAAGCATGGAATATAGCTTTTAATTATTATTTTTTATAAACGACACAAAATTGTTTCTCATTGAAGTCGTTTTGCTTTTTTTTTAAACCAGAGGCTAGCTTCGAGTCGTTTCATAAGTTGGGTTGTTTTAAATTTATTTGCCTCCCTCCGACAGTGGAGTCTTTCTTTTTTTTCTCACACTGGTAAACGCCCACCGATAATGGTAGGCACCGATTATCGCCCCAAATCGGATGGGTGCCGATACTAGTTTGGAGGACACCAACATGGGCGGTGTCGGTGCTGGTAGAGACAGCTGCCGGCGCCACCCATACAAAGCTCTAATGCATATATTGTCATGTGTTTGTCATCGCCGGTCCCTTTAATCCTCCACGTATTACAAAAAGCGATGCATCACCTTGTAGTCCTTACTAAAATAGTGGTGCTATTTTTTATTATTATTATTAAAACGCGAAAATTTATTTTACTGAAGTAAAAACATTTCAACAATGTTGAGTACAAATAAGCCTTTAAGATACGATACAATGAATAGAGGCATAAATCTCATAACAACAACATTAAAGGCCCGAAGGGCTATACATGACTTTAAAGACCGGAGTCCATATGACTATAAAATACGCATTCAGGAGGTAGCGATAGTGTGAGTTCCCAAAAACTTGATATAACAACACAATCACAACGGAGGAAAGCACGAGATCCTTCCCATAAAAGTCCAGAGAAATGAAATTATTAGAAACAATAATAAAAAAGCAAAGCACACAGCAAAAGAACCTCATTGACTGATTGCCAAAACAAATGGCTAGAGAATACCACAAAAAGCAACACAAACAAAGCATGAAAAGGGCGCGCGTAGCTCTTCACGCGTCGCCGCACCAGCGTCAGAGAGATGCAAAGAAACGCCTGGAGCTGAGACGCTCGGCCGTGTGGAGCGTGGTCGCCAAAAATCCTCCAAACCGACTAGATCTAGCCATGAAAAATAGACAACAAAAGAGCCAAAAAAGTGCGGTACTAGAGGGGAGAAGAGAAAGAACAGTCAAGGGGGGACGAAGAAGGAAGAGAGGGAGAGAGAAGAGAGCGAAGGGAGGAGCAATCCCTTCGCCGGAGGCTGCTGGAGAAAACAGTCAGAAGAGGGGGTGAAGGGTCTAGAGAGAGGGCAGACGGAGTTTTTGGGTGAGTTGATAGGGTTGCTATTTTATTTAGCCCATCTAAACGAGAAATCTACATTATTGGACAGTTCGACGAGAAAGCCCAACCTTGTTTTATTAGAGGGCCAAGTGTTTGGGGTGGGGGAAACCGAACCTAATGTTTGGGCTACTCTACTGTCAAGCCCAATAGCTGAGCTATGCTGAGAGGAGCTATTGGGCGCCACTAGCCTGACCGTGCAATGGCATCTCTTCTCGCCTCTCCATTGTGTTCCACTTTCACTGCCTCGAATCCTGGATTCCCCTTCTCAAACCCTAGAACGAGGCCTTGCCTTTCCCTTGCCCGCCGTGTCTGGACCCGGGCTCCGAACTCGATGAGTCAACTCGGCGGACCCGGATCACTTCCTTCCCAGGACGACAACAACGTGAGGGCAGAGAACCCGGACGTCCTCGTTCAGTATGTGGTGCTCCGACGAGACCTGATTGACACCTGGCCGCTGGGGAGCGTGGTGACGCAGGGCTGTCATGCTTCCGTGTTCGCCATTTGGTCCCACAAAGACGATCCTCACACCGCCGAGTATTGTAGTCCCCAGAATATCGATTCAATGCATAAGGTGAAAACCCTTCTTCCGTTTATAAGTTCTGTTCTGAATTCCTTTTCCGTCATCAATTTCTTGCCTTTCCTCATTTACGCATTTACCGGCATGTTTCGGAGTCTTCTCTGAAGGATAGATTAACAGGATTCTCCGGTAAAGAACACAATTTTACTTGCTTCCAATTTTCACTTGTAGAACATATACATATAAATGCATTTCACTATAGTCTACTTGTAATTCATTGAGGGCTGTATCTTTCATGCTTGTAAGAGCAAGCTTCTCCGATGTCTTAAACGCTGAGGAGTGAGGGTGATTGGGAATAGAGACGTTTGATCTGTTTTTCATTGTGGATAATGTAGGTTACTCTTGAGGTCAAGGGCGAAGCCCAGATATTGAACTTATCAGAAAAGCTCGTAGCTGGTGACATCGCTCATAAACTGTGGATAGAACAGCCTGAAAACTTTCCAACATGCCTCGCTACGAAGCCCTATCCCAAATCTGTTGTATCCTCCTCCTTTAAGAAGTTGAAACTCTGCAAATGAGGTATTCCTTTATTTCACCTACGGTCCTACCTATCATTTTTTTTCTTTTTTTGTGTGGGTTTGTTAGGAGATGCTTTGAATTGTTAGTTGAGTTGCTGAGATTTGAATTTCAGTTTATCACTTAGTCTACGTTAAAGATTTGGTCGTAGAAATTGGAAGGAAATTGGACCAGAGGCAGAGGGCAGAGAGATTTAAAACGATGCCACTTGGCATAAGCACTAGAGAAAGGGAATGATATGGAAATGGAATTGATAATTTTGGAGTCTTGGATATGGCTATTGCTATTCTGCCAATTATTATATATGCACGTGCACACAGACATGTCTAATTTCTCCGCGGGGATAATGTTTTGGATATGGTGATAGAAAGATCTATTAGCCAATTTCAGTTGCGGGCAGATGTTACCGCCATATATTTACCTCCACGGAGCCCCAATTAGAACTTGAAATAGTCATTGAATATTTAGGGACTAAGGTCCACAGTGGCGGAGCCAGAAAGTTTGTATAGGGGGGCAGAAACAAATTTTTTTTAAAATAATATGATGAAAAATAAATATAAAATATTATGCGAAAATTTTTTTCAAGAGATTTCAATATATCAATATTTTTTAATACCTGAAGACAAATATGCAAAAAAAAAAAAAAAAAAAAAAAAAAGAAGGGAGGGGGGCACGAATTAGTGTGAGGGAGGGAGGGGTAGGATACTCAGTTTTTTATTTTATTTTTAGAACTGAGGGTGGGGCAGCTGCCCCCCCGCGCCCCCCCTTCCCTCCGCCCCTGACTAAGGAGAATTTTCAAACTTGAACGATATTTCTACCTGTATGCTCCATGGGCGCATTAGAATCAAGGATACAACATTGCCAGAAGGAGACGGAGATAAAGATTTCTCCAGACAACATGATATGGAGGGATAATTTTTCTAGTCTTGAATCACAAACATAAAAGGTTTAAAATATATATTATGGTACACAGGGTGCTAGATCTCTCACTGCATGACAATTGACAAAGATGGAAACAAGAAAACCAAAGAAAAAAAACAACTTTTTTTCTCCATATATCACTGAACCACCAAACGTTTGGCACAGGCCGTGCAGTAGTACTTGCGCTTGGTTTTGCAGTAGAGAGGCAAGAAACAAAACCTCCATGACTTCGCCACGTCCATGGCCTGAATCATCCCTCCACAGTGGGGACACGTCCCCGGTGCTGGCTGTCTCGAGAGGACCCTCTCATCCTCGTCGCACACAAACACCAGACACATCCTTTTCTTGTCTTCCTTGTCTGAATTACTGTGTCTTTGTTTCGGAGAGGAATTTCTCAATCTGTACTATAATTGATTGCTGATTCGTATTGATGAGCTTGTGCAGGCAGTGATTTGCGAGGTGGGACTCCCTTTTAAGAATAGTTTTTGGGGGGTTCTGGAAGCATTTGGCTGGGTATTTGGGGTATTGGTTCCTGGAAGCAGGAAAGCAGTGTATGAACCGCGTGTAATATTCTACCGACCCAAACACTTTTCGTAGTTCTTATCTCCGAAAAATCTTACGTCATACGCGCCTTATCCAGCTTCTTCGTAGCCACCTCTTAGTCTTCAAGTTTTCTTGGCGCGGCAGCTAACTGACACGTGTTCACATAAATTTTTTGTATCCTGGCTTTTGGTGCATAAAAACTTCCGTGATTTTTGTTTTTGTTTTTTTCAAAACAACTTCACTTCATTCGACAATCAATAGTCTTTATACAACATGAGCTGACTTAGCAGATGCCTGGGGATAATATTAAACGGAACTACACCATGAAATTTACTAAGGCAGGCCCACTTAGCCAGTGAGTGAGAATTCAAATTTGCTTTCCTGGAGACTTTCGAGAAACACCAAAGTGGAAAATTTTGCATCTTCGCTCTTATCTCTAAAGACACTTGACTGATACAGCTTCCCGGAAGGAGCATAGTCGGGTCATTGATCCCATTTATGACGCTAAGGGAGTTCCACAGCATGGAAATTCCTCAACTTCGCTTGTTGAGCGTGTGTTTTGGGAGGAAAGTTACTTGAATTCTAATGCATATAAAATAATACATAAACATGATATGAAGAATGACAGCTACGTTGCATCTTTCTCTCTCAACATCCCTCCCCATTTCCGTATGCTAATGCAACCGAAGCCGCAGCTAACGTCTAAAGGTTTATGGAGTGGGACTGGCTAATAATTTACTTCAAAATATGTAAAATTGCTTGATTCGTTCTTTAAAAATTGAAAAATGGTAACGTTCTAGGAAAAAAACCAAAAACGATTATGTATAGCCAGTAAATTTAGCTGCCAAAAAAACAATCTGACGAAATGCATACATTCAACCAAGGTAGGCTGAAAACAACAATCTTTCTAGTGGAACGAGAGATAGTTTAACTAACAGACCGAGGATAAGTAATTCGACTCATTTAGATCATGAATGTTTGGAATCCATATTATACAAGGTGACGCTTCTTTTGCTATAAAATCGGTCTGTTTCCGGCATCGTGAGCTCATGCCGGTTGGTCTGCTTCTATGACTTCGGAACAGCAGGAAAACGCTCAACTGGAGTGGTCGACATGAAGATTTGGCATTAATGCTGCACTCGGTAGGCAAGCACAATGGAATCAATCCACCATTGTTTATCCATAAAGTACCTGACAGCTAAGAGGAGAAAAGCCATGAAAGCTCGCCGGAGCAGCCATAACCTCCCACTCCGCCTTGAATCCCCCCTCCTCAGCTTCTAATATCCTCCCTACTGCCAGGTTCAATCCAGATGACAACACGTAAATCCTCCCCTCCACTCCATTCACAGCGAAAGGCCTCTTCATTACCTCACGCGGGAACTTTTCCCCACCTACATACTGCCACGTATCCTCGTCGGGAACGTAGACCTTGATCGGACAGTCCCCGTACTCCGATATCACGAACAGCCTGTCATCCAGAACCACGCTGAGCCCCGACCATCCCTCCCTCATTCCTTTGCTCATCGCCCGCCACGTATCCTCGTCGTGGTCGTAGACTCCACCTCTGGGTGAAAACCTGAATGGCCATGTCCACCCCTCCGTAAGGTACATCTTGTTCCCAACCACAGCGATGTCGTGCCTCGCCAGCGTCTTGTCCAACGGGGCGACCGCGGTCCAGGTGTCGCTTTCCGGGTCATAACACTCCGCTTCTGTGAACGAGTCGGCGGTGCTGCTCCCACTTCCTCCGATGGCTATGATCTTCCCCTTTATACTCCCAACCGCGAAAACTGAGCGCCTCTTCTCCATAGGAGACATCGTAGACCACTGATTCGTCGATGTACAATACATGATCGCGGTCTGCACAGTAGTCTCCGGGCCTGTCCGCATATCTCCCAGAACGAAGAGCTTCCCCTGATGAGGCAGGGAGGCGCACTCGAACCCCGAAGGGAACACGGCTTCAGGACAGGGCATGGGAGGTAAGACAAACCAACGGCCTGATCGCGGGTCCAGAGCCTGCCACTGAATCCTTGCCGTTGATTCATGAAATGCCAATACAAAAATGTAAGGAAGAGAGAGTGATAGAGCCTTCTTGGAGATCAGAAAGCTGGCGTCTGTAATGGCTTTTTTCCATGAGGAAGAAACCGGACGTACCAAAGCTTGGTATGGGTACGGAAGGTAAAGAAGACAGAGCTCGGCGATCTCGTTTGGTAATCCCGGAATCAACGTCTCGTAGTTATTGTTAGTTTCTTCCTGACCTTCCGTCTTCAGCGTCGATGAAGACCTCAGAACTATCATCCCTGAAGTCTTAGGGTGTTTGAACTTGGCAGACCTTCTCACTAGAGATATATATAGGGAAAGAAAGGCCCTGAAAAGGGGAAAAATGGATAGAGAGAACGAGAGGTGGGGGGATGACTGTGGAAGGTTTTTTTCTGTAAGCAAGGCCTGTAACCTGTTCCGGTTCGGTTGCGGAAAACCTTTTGTTGTTGTTTAATGCTTGTGGGTGTTGTCAGATGACGTGGATCTTCTCTAGAAACCGGAATACGAGGAGTTATGATGACTGCTGTAGTTAAATTAAATCGACCGTGAAAAAAATCCAGGAAACAAACAAACAAACAAAACCGTAAGAAATGAAAATCCCATCCAAGCTGGGCTGGTCCTGGTTAGGTTGGATCGCAATTAGGTGTTTTAGATAGGATTTTCTTTGCTTAATTGGCCGATATGGAGATTATCTCTGGAGGACTACTCTTTGGCTGTATCCATAATCTCATTTAAGAAAAATAGTGATAAATTTAGGAATAAATATAATATTGATTGTGTGGTTTACTCCAAGATCAAATAAGTCTTTAAATTTTAAAATATATAAATTTAGTTTCTGAAATTTAAAATCATTCACATTTGAAAGGCTCCGGAAGAACTAAAACCATGATGAACATTAAACTGTCGGGACTAATTTTATATATTTTAAAGTTTAAGAATTTATTTAATTTTGGATCAATAGTATATTTATTCCATAAATTTATGATGTACCTAATATAGTATAAAACGTCTTGGAACAGATCCTATTAAATGAATCACATTCGATTTTTTCTTTCTAGACTTCAGTAGATATTCTCCGAATTTGCTTTATCTTTTTTTTTCTGGGCAGATATTTTCCAGACATGCCTTGTCTGGATTTTATTTTTATTTTCCTTCTTTTTCCCTAAATAAGATACTGAATAATAAAATGGTAGAAATTAATTACTAAATTAAGCTAAATAATAGTAGAATTCAGCTATTCTGCTAGGACAAAACCAATAGAGCCAAAGGGACTCACGTTAACTTCTTTTTCTAACATCGTACAAAAAATTGTATTGCATAAATGATTTTCAATTATTTAATTCTAACTCAACACCGTAATCATTTGATAACATAAAACTGTATCCGCTTCGCAAGTTTGATGCAGTCAAAGGTTTCCCCGAAAAATTATGATCAGTATTGACTGATCGTAGCACAGTGACGTGTCTTCGAACATCGAAAGCTTATGAAAAACATTATAATAATTGAACAACTGTGACCGAATTGGGGTAGTTGGAACTGACGCGCGTGTTGACTCTTTCGGCGGATGGATGTGGCCACGCAGCAATACACAATTAGCCACGAATATTTAACCCCCCACCACAACACACAAGTCCTTGTCAACTATGGGGTCTGCTGTTGACTTGATTAGGCGGTCATTAATTAAAAAAGATTACCATTTTTTTTTCTAAGGGGACAAATTAGGGGCGAACTTTTTTCTTTCTTCGCGAGCCAATCGAGGAGATAGAATTATTATTATTATTATTATTATTATTTTTTGGTTAAGTAGGGGAATATTGTACGGAGAGTTCACCCATGAGTGATGCCCACATAATGTATTATGTATACATATACAAACTCGAGTAAATTAGTATATATAATATCACACAGCCCCACGTAGTGTCGTTATTACTAGGCCACCCGAGACACGTAGGAACTTGAATTTGCTCATTTTAGGCCAGATAAATTAGAACATAATGTTAAAGAGAGAAAATAAGAAAGAAGAGAACATTCACAGCAAGCCCGAACAGCATGCACATGCTGCACATGCACATGGAAGGTGCTTTTTGTGATGCACTTTAACTGCTCATTTTGAAAGCTATTGTTCAAACGTTTTACTCTTTCTTTCCTTTTCTTAGCAATTAAAGGAAAAGGGAAAAGCACACAAGCAAGTAAAGTAAACAATCAATCATGCTTTGTCGACAGAGCCTCTGTTCACGTTTCAAAATCTCATAGATCAGTGACGGTCATATACATAAACAATTGATTTTTAGATTTTAAATTTATTTAAAACATAGCAAAAATGATTTATAATAAAATATTTAATGTAAATTTCTCCAAATAATTAAGTAAAAATAATTTATTCAGAACTTTTAAAAAATAAAAAATATCAAATCTCAACATTATTCGTAGACCATAACCAAAATATGAAATAGCCTGACACCTAGAGTCAATCATTTATTTCAATAAATCTGCTCGTGCTCGTATGTTTTCTAATCCGACTCTCGGTACACTCCTGAACATATCTTAAAAATAAATTAAATACAGGCATAATGATAAAACATTGTGTCACTTAACTCGTGCACCTATTTATGAAATAATGTGACTCTCGGCACACTCCGTAGTGAGTGTATCCCGAAAGTGTAAAGTATTTAGAATTGATTTTTAAAAACAAAAAATTAAATTATGTTGTCTTTATTATAATATGTGGGCGTTACAGCCACTAGGGCAGTTCAATGGTCGGTCCGGTCCGGTAAGTCAAATCGGTATGTTTGTAGAGTGAACATACCGAACCCGTCATTTTAATAGAATCGGTCTGGTCCTGTCCAAATTGGACGGTTTGAGTCATGACATTTTAGACCTTTTTTTTTAGTTTGGACCTCTTAGCATTTTTACTTTTTTTAGGCATTTTTTGTTTTTTTTTTACCGGTAAGGACCGGTTTGGAGTGGTATACTCCGGTCCAGTTCTGGTTTTCCATATAAGTAATCCGGAACGGGACCGGAGTACACCGATTTCGGTCCGGGTTGGCCAAAACCGGTCCAGTCAATTTTTTGGGCAGCCCTAACAACCGCACTGGGATTCTTCGTGGGCAATCTTGGAGAATGATGTCGTTTGCAATAAGTCGCCCCCCTAATTGAAAACTTTCACTGGACATGTTTGTTTGCCCAATATTTTGGGGGCTCAAAATTACTAACAAAACAAACATACTTCAAAATTACTAATTTTTACACATACACTTCAATTTTTTCACAAAATTCCAATAAAACTTCAACATTCAAAAAGATTATCAAAATTTTGAGAGTATTCTCCAAAATTTTGGTAAACATCCCCCACTATTTGCAGCAAACGTTAAACATAGCTTGGTCCTCGGAGATACACGCTAATTGGGTAAGGATCCCCGCGCCGTAGACCTTTGTATCCTTTTGGGATATTTACTTAATCTTTTTCTTTTTGAACACCTTAGTTGGATTAATTGTCTTTCTTCATTATGGTTGGTATTCTTTTGGTTGACAATCTGTATTGATTCTTCCTTTAATGGGTGTTAAAGGTGAGCCTGCGCCTACCGTCCACACCAGTTGTCACTTGTCTTTCTTCTCGTTAGTTTATTGAATTCCTACTACTGTCTTTGAAGTTATTTTGAGGATTCTGACAGAGCGTAGAAAAAAAAAGGATTCTGAGAAAAAGACCGTGGACCACTTGTTTGCAGGCGGGCAGTAAAACGAATAGTTTTAAGTGCGTGCAAAAAGGGTGATTTTTTTTGTTTCACATGTAAATATCGTCCTACTTTGTGTCTGTTCGTGTCAATTTGCGAAACGCAGACGCCGGACACCATTGTTGTTTGAAAACGACGTGTGGGTTCTCTGGACTAGATGATTGGGCCTGAGTTCGCCCTGGGTTTGGGCCTTGAATTTTAGTCTGTGGGATAACAGGCCGTGTAGCCCAGCCCGAAGCTTGACCAACATTACCCGCCAATAGTTTCACTGCAAACTTCCTTTCCAGTCTCTCACATTATCCATTGCGCTCTCTCTCTTTCTCTCTCTCTCTATCTCCTTTTCTATAGCTGATGGATAGGTCCTTCTCCATTTGCTACCACCAACAATGCATCGGATTCAAGCCTTCTCGGTCTCTCATGCACTTGCCCCAGTACCAGTCCTCTCTTTCACCATGTGTTCCTCCATTCCCACTCGGCGCCGTTTCGTCAGGAAGCCTCTCCTCACAAACCCAATCTCAAGCCCCTCACTTCCCGTATCGTACAGCTCACTCGCCGAAAACAGCTTCGACAGGTTGTTTTCCTTTTCTTTCTTTGTGTGTGTGTGTTTCTCTTGCCCCCTCGTCTGAATAAGAGTACTGAATTTCGTTTGGAATTTATTTGATTTTGTGTTGCAGATATTTGAGGAGATCGAGGTTGCAAAGAGACACTACGGGAAGCTGGACACGATCGTGATGAACGCGGTCCTGGAGGCATGTGTTCATTGCGGCGACGTTGATTCGGGGGTTAAGATTTTCCACGAAATGTCCAGGCCAGACAGTTGTGGCGTTGACACTGTCACCTACGCTACGCTATTGAAGGTACTTCAGTCGTTTTTTTAATTCTGTTGTGCTAAATTTCCTTGATATATGTAATCAAACACTACAACTATCTCTTTCGAAGGCGTGATTGGCGCTTTTTTGTTTCGTTAAATCTAATGGTAAAGGGCTTGGGTCTGGGCTCGAAGAATTGATGAAGCATTTCAATTATTCGAGTCTCTGGATCAAGGCTCTGCTGTTGGTAGGCCAAACCTGCTAAATACTTTGATTGACGCTGGTCAGTTCTAGGAATTTAAGAGTATTCTACTTTCTTAACATTTTTATTAGTATGTTCTCGTCTATTTAAGGTTTGCGTGTTTTTGGTTTCTAGCTAAAGTGCTTCACTGAAATCACACTATGCTCACCGCTATCTCCTCATATGGATTGATATAGTGCAGGAGATCTGCGCCATGCTAATGGTCTTCTTGCACGATATGGTTTTCTGGTTCGTGAAGCTGGCAGACCTTCAGTCTCTGTATACAACTTGTTAATGAAGGTTCTGCGCTGACCTTTCTGTAAGAACATTCAAAATTGAAAGTTAATGAATGTTTCTTGTGCAAATCTGACATCTAACTTTTCTGAAGCGCAATTACATTGCTAAGAAGTATTCTTTTAGCTTTCAGGGATATATAAACACAGGCCTTCCTCAGGCTGCAATAACCGCATATGAAGAGATATTACGTCTGGGATTAAGGCCTGATACGCTCACCTACAATACTCTAATCTTTGCTTGTGTCAAGACTGAAAAGTTAGATGCAGCGAAGCATGTGTTCAAGGATATGAAGGTCGCAAAGCATGTATCCAGGACATTTTAGAGCCTGAAAATTGTTCTTAAGTGGTTGAAGAGGATTGCCAAGATTACTAAAAGAATACCTGTGTTGTTTTTTCTCCATCAGGACAAAGCACAGAAATTTGGCTATGATGACCTTTTCCCTGATGTTGTCACCTATACGACATTACTCAAGGTCAGTTATTCTCTTTCACAGTGCAAACAGTTATCCGGGTGATGTTCGTTTTGAGAAAAAATGTAGGATTTTAGAGAAGTTGTGAATTTTTATGTTGAATAGTGTTTTATTGGTGTTTGTGTAAAGTGGAGAGAGAAATGATTTGATGTAATTGTTTAATAAAAAAGTATTGGAGTTATGTGAAAAAGTATAGAGAGAGAAAATTTATGTTGAATAAAAAATTAAAAAGTTGTTGGAGATTGTGTAAAATGTATTGGTTTTTGTGTTTGAATTCTGAATATGTTCGGTGTTAGAATTGTGAATATACTTAGAATCCTGAAAAAATGGTGAAAACGAACATACCCCCAAGTATCCCAAAAAGGTATCATCTTTGTGCATCTAAATGCAATGACATCATGACACTTTTTATGCTAGGATGAATGCAAATAATCTATTTGTTCCCCTGTAAAACATGTCCACAGTGATCCAAGTATCCCAAAAAGTCATCATCTTTGTGCATCTAAATGCTATTACATCATGACACTTTTTATGCAAGGATGAATGCAAATAATCTATATGTTCCCCTGTAAAACATGTCCTTAGTGATTCATTGTTGTGACTAATTGATTTCATGCGTGATCCTGTTTCAGTAGGACACAATTAGCTGGAATTTTCTTTTGGCAATGGGCTTGTTAGCTTCTCTCTTGGTGAATTGGAAATTTGTCTATTTGTCTTGTTAATGCAAATCCTGAGCAAAATCCTTTTGTCCTTCCTATTTGGCAGGGTTTTGCACTTTGCAAGGATCTGCTGTCAGTTCAGAAGATTGTACTAGAAATGAAATCATATCGTGGTTTTTTCATAGATTGAACTGCATATAATGCAATCGTTGATGCATTGCTTAATTGTGGTGCAGAAAAAGGTGTGGTGCATTTGAGCTCTCCTTCAGAGTCGCACATCGCCTAGGTTAAGTGGTGAAATCAGAGTTGTATTTTGTTGTGGCTACAGATCATGCTGACATAACTACAAATTGAGCAAAAGGGTGGCAATGCTGTATATTAATTAAATATTAAGCTCATTTAACATCCAGAGAAATAGGCCGAGAAGCACCTAGCTCATATTGTTGAAAAAATATTGTACTTTTCCCTGCTGACGCTCACATGCATGTACTGTACAGAAGGTGGTTTCCATTTGTCGCATCGATATTTGTCATCTGAGTCCTGTTGCTAAAGGCTGGACAAGTGAAATTCAGTTCTTTGATTTTTCTGTTGTTTATACAGATAAAGATTTTTGCCAATATAGTATTTGTGTGTGATGTTTAGATGCTCTCTGTATGTTTGGAGAAATGCTGAAGCAGGCTGGTGGGAACCCAGATTTGCGACCGAAGCCTCATCTCTACCTTTCCTTGATGCGTGCTTTTGCTGGCCGAGGAGATTATGATGTGGTAAAAAATCTGCATAAGCGCATGTGGCCAGATACTGCTGGAACTATCTCCCTAAGAATCCAGGAAGAAGCTGATAATCTTCTCATGGAGGCAACTTTAAACAATGGTCAGGTACTATATCTGGGTTACACATGGTCATCAACATCAATGCCTTCTCATGCATAAATGCAGTATTTTCCCAAAATTACTGTATTTTCCTTGGTGAGGTTAGGTGCAAATTAATTATTGCCTCTTGTGAAAAAATATCCTTGTTTGAGAAGAATTTGTTATGCTTATTGTATCATTTGACGCCAAGCTGGGATGCTCACTGGGTAAATGAATTGGGAATTTCAACTCATGCTTCCTATTGCTACTCATTGTACCATTGATTAGCTATTTACTGCCATATATAAATCTAGACCTTGAATTTATCGTATTCTGATATTGATTTCCGTTATTTGGTGGGCTTTTTTCCCCAGGTTGAGGTGGCTATTGAATCTTACAAATATCATTAAAAGGTGGAAGGGAATATCATGGGCAAGTCGAGGAGGCTTGGTATGTAATGTGTCCTACTTTCCATGATTAGAAGATATTTCAAAAAACTTTCAGTGTGAAGTTTTGAGTAAATATGTTTGTGATGGATGGTAATATGATATCATGATTTGAATATGCATTAAAAAAAGTGTTCGGTGTTGTTGGCAAGTGCCTAGGTGCCCTTTAAGTTCTGAAGTACTAACATATATCTTGAAATCATGTTATTTCATCTGTTCTAGTGCTAGTTGATACTAGGCACTTGATTCTTAATTTTGTCATTATGGTTGTTATTGGTATAAATATTTTTCCCCTGCCATGTAAATCATGCTATTTTCTGGTCTCCATTTATTTGTACCCACCTTCACTAGCCTTCTGGGGCGCAGGTGGCTCTGCGCATAGAGGCCTTGTTGGGAGTTACCAAATCCATGTTCAGTCCTCATCTACTGCCTCAGGTTAAATCATATAAGGTCCTGATGACAGTTGAAAATGCGATTCATAATATAGGTGTCAGTGCATGCTTAGATTCTTTGTACCACCTCCATAGGGAAGAGCACTGACCTGAAAATTTTGAGCTATTGCTTGAGTGCCTTTATTATATATCTTAGTTTTTCCTTTTTATCCAGAAATATTTCTTTCAGATTGCGTAACTTCACCATGTCCCTTCAGGTGTCAATGGATGAACCAATTGAGAGTATCATGAAGCAGTTCGGCCTTTACAAGGCACTTTCACACTTTCACCTTAAAGAAGGTGGTTATGCGCTTCTTTAGAGATCCCATTGTGCCGATTATAGATGACTGGGGCAGCTGCATAGGACTATTGCACCGTGAAGACTGCAATGAGGTTTGCTTATTTCCTTCAGCCAGCCGCCATTATTAAGATGCTTTTTATTCAACTTCCAGTTGTGAAATTCAGCCACTTCAAATTTGAAGCTAATTCAACGTGCACATTCTTGTCCAGTTGGATGCCCCCCTTTCAACAATGATGAGAAGCCCTATGTGAGAGAGAATGATGAGAAGCCCTAATTGATATGATATTATGATTATCACAATATCAAATTTTTGATATTGTTATGAAGATTCAAATTCAAATTCAAATGTAGAGATTTAAATTTAAATATGAGATATTCTCCTATTATGCTTTGTATTATCTCTATAAATAGAGATATTCCATTGTAATCTATGGACTCATAATACAAAATACAGCCATAGAAGACTTTCACAGTGTAGGTAGGTCTTCTAGACCGAACTACTTAAAATCTCGTCTCTTTTTACTATTTCTCACTCCTTTTTATTTTCACCTTTTTTTTCTCCCTCCTCCTTGCTTAACAAGCTCGACATTCATTCGCCATTTGGTCGAATGAATTAAGTTATTTCTTGAGTGAATCCATTCAAATTCTAAATCTTGACTAGTCTGAAGATGATAAATATCACCAATTTGCAAATCGATGCAAAGCTCGAGTAATGATTGATTTTCACCCAAAAATGAATGGATCAGTAAAAACTAAAAAAGAAATTATTAGTGCAAGAACTAAGAAGATATATGTTTTCATGAATCATGAAAACAATATCGCTTGTGTATCGTACTATCATTCAATGCTATCTGGTTTAGTTACCGAATAATGTGAAACTTAGTTTCTAATATAAAATATGACTAGTTTCTAATGTAAAATATGTCTATCTTTATTATCAATTAATGCTGTCTAATTTAATTACCAATGTAGATCTTATAATTTTCTAATGTTAGATATGTTTCTCTCTCTCCGTACCTAATTCCGATAACAAATACGACTATCGGAATAAAGAGACTAGATAAGAAAACAAAAAAAAAGTTTGAAGGCTGGTCACCATGGCAAAATCAAAGTACTAACTGAACGAACCGTACAGATACAGACTGCAGACTGCAGAGACGAGCCCAAACCCCAGCCAAAGCTGCCAAACCTTTCTCCTCCTTCCGAAACTAAAACCGAGAGCAGTACGACGTGCATAAAACCGACCTCCGTTTTTGGCGTTGCTCGAATCCATTTCCTCTGTTAACTTTTCTTTCTTACCCAAACAAACCGTATCTGAGAAGAGAGAGTCAGAGATGGCGTTTAGAGGGAGGGAGATGATGAAGAAAGTGCTGAAGAATGTGGGAGGGGAGAAGCACTTGGCCCCGGGACTGAAGGACTCATTGAAGAAGTGCATACCGAACAGCAAGGTGGTGATGGGCCGGGCCAAGCGCGGGCTCTTCGCTGGCTGCCACATACAGTTCGGTAATCGCGTTAGCGAAGACGGCGGCAACAAGTCTGTATTCTTATCCTCTCTCTCTTCCCCTTTTTTGTTTTTGTTGTCTAATTTTGTTTACCATTGAATGAATTAGAGAGATCGGCATTTGTTCTTTCTTGTGAATTATTCGTGATTCTTTTCCACTTTGAGCGATTTATTGCTGGAATTTCCTTCTGTTTTGTTTGGCCTTTGATTTCATCCTTGTCCATTTACGAATGAATTGTAAAGATTGAATGGCGTTGGATTGATTTTTACGGTTTTATTTTTCCTTGTGGGTTGTTGGCAATGATGAACTCAGGTGATGTAAAAATTGTTCGTAGATTATCATTAAATGATTCCTGATCTGTAGTTACAAGGCTGAGCGTTATCTCCTCCATCAAGTTTCAATTTTTCTGCATTAGTTACAGCAGACCAATACCTAGCTGTAAATCATACGCATACACGCACATGGACATGGTTTCTGGTTGGAGTTAGTTGTTAACCTAGTGATGCTTAAAACCGTACTCTGAATGCTGTAAAAGTTGCTGCCAAATGAAGGGTGTTGTAAAAGTTGCCGCCATATGAAGCATAAGAGTTCTCTGTGTTTCCTGACTGTTTGTTTTCGACTCAGTTATTTAGAAGTTTGTATTTGGTCCATATATCAGATTGATTTCAACTTTGGGAGCAGGTAGAAGTTTTAACTCTTCATGTGGAGTCCATGGTCAATTGTTTCTATCACAAGTTTTATATGGAGATAGAATCTTCTTAGGGTTCTATTAAAAGTACAACTTAGAACTTCAATCCATGTACAAGCTTAGAATATGCTCTCCAAAGTAAGGAGAATTTTAGTTCTTTGAGCTGCTGAAATTTGATGCTTTGCATAAATGTGAGTTGCCGTGGGCCTCAAACAACATGGGTAGTTGCATCATAAGCTTAGATCGTTTTCCTCTTATCTTTGACTTTTGTATTTGTGTGTGTTTGTGTATGTGTGAATACTTGACAAACATCTGCTGGTTATAAATTTGATGCTGAGTTCAAAGTCCTTGGTCCTAGTGACAATAGATTATATTAGATGGATTTTAACACTTCCCTGTAGATTGATTCTTTTCATTGTTAAAAGATATGAAGCAATACAAAATGGTAATATAGGCTGAAAATAAGTGGGAGTTGTAGTCCTACCAATCCATTGAGTTGTAGGTATAATGCACGGTGAAGCAGACTCTTGATCCACTTCTAAATTATCAAATAGCGTACTACATATTCAATTAAGCTTCCGGTTCATAGGAGTCTTTTTTTGTGGTTAAACTGAGGCAATGAGATCTCTAACCATCCCTGCTGCAGATTTCGCCTAATCGAGCTCTTGGATTCTTATCAGAGTTGACTTGATGATATACTGTGCTTTGCTAAAACATGATTACGTTACCCCCCCACCCCTCATAGTATTAGAAATTCTTATTGGAATGTAGTCGATCAATCTATGCACTTGTAATAAGTGATATCAAATGTTGTGTTGGTTTTGTTTATGCAATCCATTTGACAGAGGTGGCTATGTTATTGTGGAATTTAACTTGAGACTGACTACATTTTGGCATCATGAGGTTATGTTGTCTTTCATACTTTTAGAGGAAACAAATCATTCACACGTTTTCCCACAACTGGTGACAGGTCAAGGAGGAGTTGGAAGCCGAATATCCAGGAGAAGCGGCTTTTCAGCTACATTTTAGATCGCCATATTCGAGTAAAAGTCAGCACTCATGCCCTTCGCTGCATAGACAAGGCTGGTGGAATTGATGAGTACCTGCTGAAAACTCCTTACCACAAGATGGATACAGAAATGGGCCTTTCCTGGAAAGCTAAGATCGAGAAGTTATATGAAGAGCTTGGGAAGATGGAAGTAGTTTTCTTCATTCCTGAGGATGAAGCTAAGTTTGAAGAGGGTTTTAAAGAACTGAAACTGTCTGAAAGGGCAGCTCGTAGGGAAGCCAGGAGGCAGATGTACGGGTGGTCTGGGAAACAAAAGCAGATTGAGGAAGGACATCTGGGAGAACAAGTGACCGATGAAGAAGCTACAAGAACTGGTGATGAAAGCTCCCATGCTGATTTTCCTGAGCAGTTGGTGGCAAGCGCTTAAGTTTGGGCCTATTCAGCATCTGATGCAGGGGGATCCGACCCAGATGATGCAGAGCTGTCAGATTGCTCATTGATGGCGCTGAATTACCTGGAGCGGGAGGATCAGCGCAAAATTGGCAAGAAATCGTAATTTAGCCTAATTGGGGCAGTTTCCGTGCACGTGTTGGTATTTTGGCCATAACTTTGGCTACAGGTGTCCGATTCGCGCCCGTGACCCCAATTCGGAAAACTCTTTTCGGCGCGCACGTCATAGCCACCAAGCGACGCTCGGTGCACATCGTTTCGAGCTCCAAATCCGCTGATTTCCTTTTCAAAACCCTATTTTTAGTTAATTTTTGCTATTTATGGTAATTTCTTTTTTGTCGATTAGGAAATAATTCTGAACCCGATTTGGGCCATATTTTTGGCAATCGTTTGATTTCCTTCCTTATTTCGTTTTGGTAAGATTTTTAGGGTTTTGCTATTTTTGGCAAATTTTCATTAATGGTCGAATTTCAACTATTTTAACCCGACTTGTGGGTTATTTTGATTCATTCCTGATTATTACGAATTTTATTGATTCCAGAGTATTTTCTGAATTCTTGGATCGAAATTCTCTCTTTCCTTTTTGCAAAGTGCCTATTTTTTAGCCTACAGAATAATCTCTATTCTGTCCACGTCAGCATCTACAATGTCAATGTCTACAGAAAATTTTGTTTCTGCGTAATGTTTACGTTTAGAAGCTGTCCTGACAGCAACAGGGTTGAGACAAAATTTTTTTTATCGAGAAATGGAAATTGACAAGGACGGATATTAATTTTGTAAGTCGTGTCGAATTCTGCTTTTGCCTTGCGACGCATGAAATTTGTTGGAGAGTCGTTTTTCCGTTAACCATGATTGTTCGCAAGTGAACAGAATAAAAAGTCTTAGAAAAAAGAACAGAATAAAAAGTAATTTATAAAAAAAAGCACACAAAGAACAGAATAAAAAGTAACAAAGATGTTATGTGCAAGTCCGAACGGGGCACGGATTTCTATTGTTGGCGCAGTTCTATTTCTGTCTTCCTTGAAGTTGAAACTGCGACGTAGATGCCTGGAACTTGCCAGTAGTTGCCACGTACTGATCGTTGGTTTCAACTTCCAAGGAAAAATGCCAGAAAAGCTGTCTGCTCATATAAAGAAAAGCAGTAGCTTGTCCGAAACATCCAGTCACTTTGTCATCTATAAAAGCCTTCAACATTCGCGTGTTTTGCATTGAAGTCTCACTTGAAGAAACAAATGGCCAGAGAGTGCTGGGTAGTGCCGGGCGGCCAATTACGGAAGAAGGCAAAGAAGAAACTGAAATTTTTGCTTAGCTTTCACCTAATGCGACGGTACATGGCTTCCATTACTGGTCGTGCTTCTAATGGACACAGGCCGGCCTTTAAAGATCGATTGGACTTGCATCGTCGCATCGAAGATGAAAAATCCGATGGAAATTGTACAGGGACAGGGATTCGACAAGCGAGAGGTTTTGCTTCGGAGAATGATATTGATAGGAGGGCGGAGATTTTTATTGCTAATTTTCGTCATCAGCTTCGTTTCGAAAGACAGGTTTCGTTGGAGAACCGGCTCGGTAGAAGGTTAGTTGGTTTCGAAGGCGACGAAGAGAATTGGTCGTTTTGAAGTTTGTATGTTGATTTTGGTTGAAAGGTAGAGGATGGATTTTTAGAGCTGATATATGAAGACATGAACAGTGTGCAAAATCAACACTTTTCTGAGTTTTTTTTTTTAAATTTCTTGAACCGAGTTTTCCGCTATAAATTGTGATCTGGTTTCCATTCTGTCGGGGGAAATAATAACAATCGGAAAGGTGTTTAATAACCCACTTCAGCTTCTTTCCTGTGATTGGGAATGGTAATAATTGCTCGTAGTTGCTTTTGATCAATGGAAATTGGCCACTCTGTTTCGTATATCAAAACAATTACAAAGATGTTCATAAGCTCGCTTCTACGATCTCAAACTTTGTTTCCTTTTTTCCTGATTCTCCAACTTGAAAGTCCTCGTAACTCCACGTTATAAGGAGCAAGGAAATTTTGTTTTGGAAGAAATTAGTCTATCGATCCAAAAATGTAGAATAGGAAGAAACTTCAAAGACCAAGAAACACAAAATGAGCTTACCAATTAGGCAATTTATCAAAACAAGATAAATATACATTTACCGGCGGCATTTGAACAAAGAAGCTTGAGCATGACAAAAAGCAGAGCAACAGCGGAAACGTGATAGCAACTGATTGACGACAGATAATAACATCTTGGCTCTTGAAATCTCTCATCTGTGGCCGAGTACAGCATTAATGAATCAACTTGGAGCCAATTGGATGTGGATACAAGAACCGATCTAGCCGGAAAGGTTTGCTCGAACAGAATTCTGTGTTTTGAAAAATCTGTTTTTTTTCCTTGGCTTTTCTGGTAAATTACCGATCCGATCAAATATAAACAAACTATGTAGAAAATCAGCAAGATTAGCGTATGATTGACAAACTAAAGTGCAGTCAAGACAACAAACATTAATGGCAACCTCCCTCATCTGAACGATGTGGTTTATTAGAAAAACAAATTTCATTGGGAAACTGATCTTACGCTCCAACTGTTTTCTTTTCTCAATTTTTCTGTCACACCTACGTTAGTGTTGTGGTGGCGTTTGTCAATGTCATATCTCACAGTAGGCACCATAACAGGTTCATGTATGTCAAATGATTTAGAAGGACAAGACAATTTCATTTTGATGAGGCTTCTTTATCTATGACAGTCTCGAATGCCCCGACCAGTGCTTTCACCTTGTTCTTCCTCTTCTGCAGCAGCTTGCTTGCAGTCTCTTCAATGACATCATTATTCGCCTGTGAATCCTTCTTCCCTGGTCCCACTTGGCGCGTCGACGACGCTGTGTTCGGTTCCTCTGGTTTTGTTTTGTCAACGCCACCCTCAACATCTTGTCCGTCCTTCGAATCAGGTCCCTCATTTCCTCCATCCACCGCTTCCTTCTCGTCCACCATGTTGTCCCTAGTCTTGTCATAATCCCCAGAATCTTCATGTGGAGCACTCTCTCCTACTTTTTCTTCTTTGACCTCAACTTTTTCCTCGCTTGCCACACTCTCTTCCGGCCGACTCTCACTCAGTTCATCTTTGTCTCCGACGTTCTCTTCTTCTTTGGGTTGATTCTCAGAGTTCTCTTCTGGTAATTTGTCTCCGGCTTCTTCAATCTGAGCAGTAGGATTCGCTCTTATTTCTTCTGAAACATCAGGGATGTCACAAGGCTTGAGCATCTCATGATCTTCACCGTGATTGACCTGATCACCTCCCACAACATCCCAGTGCTCATCATGTTCGTATTTTTGTACTTCGGTGGGGTTCTCAACCTCATCAGCTTCAACCTTCCCAATTTCTTCAACCAAAAAGTCTCCATCGTCTGGAATAGTTCCAACACTCGACGTTTCAGTGCAATCAACGTCCTTTGGTGCTTTCGTCGAAGCAGAAGCAGAAGCATCGGCTTCCACCTTCTTGGCGGCAGGATTAGTGCTCTTGCTCGTGGTCCTTGCATGTGAAGACTGTGGTCTTCCAGCCTTGGTCGTTTTCGAAGTCCTCTCCACCGGTGGTTTCGTAGCACTGGTGCTTCTAGGCGTGAAGGATGTGGAACGGACTGTTATTGTTCTCTCTTGAGGGCCCGTCGAGGCAAGTGCACTATGTAGTTTGGCAGCAGATGGCGGCTTCTCAAAAGATCTTCTTCTCTCGAGATGGGGCTTCTGTTGGGTGGTGTCGTCTTCATGAGGGCCAGTTTTCTTCACGTACTTGAAAGACTCAT
Organism: Myrica gale; assembly: GCA_963930655.1. Lineage (NCBI taxonomy): Eukaryota > Viridiplantae > Streptophyta > Magnoliopsida > Fagales > Myricaceae > Myrica > Myrica gale. Next base: position 1,902,530 of record OZ005614.1, on the reverse strand, counting down.
TGCGTGAGCTTATCGTAGGCCTGAGATAATTGGGGACTGACTTGTCCGTTGCAGATGAAGAATCTGCAGTGGACGTTTTGGCACGATTTTTGGTGCCGGTGCTACGAGAATTCGAGGTGGACGCGACCTTCTTCTCCTTCCCTAGACTACTACTGTATTTTCCTTTTGTAGTTGACATATCTGGTTGGGTGTCTCAGCAGAGAAAATTAGCCAGAACCTGCAATTTTTTTCAAATGGGATAGCTAATTTTAATTACATCAAACTAATTCTCCTAAACATAGAAGATTACAGCATTTGAACTGGGTTGTATTGGATTAAAAAAAAAAGAACTGGGTTGTATTGAAAAGAGCATCTAGATGATCAGGACCCAATTTTTTTTTCCAACTTTGTCTGCAACCTATGCTTCTCAATCGTCTTCAACCATGTACAAAATAATTACTATATATTTACATATCTCAGCTAAAATAATTTTATTTCATTTAACTTGAAGTGGACCTGCGAAAAGAATCTTAAAAGAAAAAGACATTGTGAATGATGTAAATCAAAAGTGACCCAAGATTTTTCTTCTGCAACATTCAATAGCAGAAAACATATATGGATTCTTTTGGGGTTCTTATCAGCTACCCGAGAAAGAAAAAGGAAAAGAATTCTCCATTTAAAAGCAAAAAACAACCCAAGGAAACAAGACAAATGTTGAAGAGCATTGTGAAAATGAATCTTTCGCCCTATCTCAGGTAGGTAGAGGAAGCAAAAACCAATAGAGATAACAGTACTGGCGCAAAAAGCAAAGCGACGGAAGAGAGAGAGAGAGAGAGAGCTGCAGAGTACCTTAATCAAAGAAGATCCAGGGGAGAGGTAACTCTAGTCTCTACGGGAACAAAGGAAAGAAAATACCTTGAGAAATTGTATATGAAGGAAAAGAGAAGAAGTGTAGGGGCTTGCTAAAAGAAACGCGAATCACGCACTAACTCGAGGTGTCATGGTATTGGTGGCGAAGGTGTTGGAGGCCATGAACTGAGAGCCAGATTTTGTTCGCTAAACAAGCGGGAGATATGGGAGGTTAGTTGACTTTTTCTTGGGGAATAAAATAAAATAATAACGGTTTTCGTTTCTTAATTTGTTACCCCAACTAATTAACTGCTAACTAGGCCAGGACCCATATATAGGAAAAAACGATGAAATGTGCCCGGTTGGTTGCATCATCACCAACGAATTGATCTTTTACAAATACCTGGAGCTTAATTGGATGCCATTTTATCCATGTCCCAATAAACCAACGGCTCCCTTTAGACTTTGAAAAAGAAAACAGTACCACCTTCTGCCTTACCATATGAATTATGATTGCCCCCAGATAGTTTTTTTTCTATTTATGAATACAATATCCTTATCTTATGGAACTCCCACCTTAACCTACGCAATCCTATTCTGGGACTACTTTTACTGGTTTCAGGAATAAGATCATGTCATAGATAAGTAGTACGAACTTAGGAAATCTATGTTGTTCGATCCATATCCTTCATCGCTCCCCGAAGCTTGACTAGAGGCCTACGTACATTTTAAGGCTTTCCTAACCCGCTTGATAGGCTTTGTACCTGGTTAAATATGGATCTCGTTTATTTTGGCTGAAGGGATCATCTATCTCGTTTAGGCCTCTTTTGACCAACTTCCCATGATCAGAATTCAGATTTATGTACGTAGATCCTTACAAAAATAAATTTTGTTTGTTTTGAAGGAGAAAGCGAGAAAGAAAATGTGAAATTAGTCTGATTTTAATTGATGAAACGGGTTAAAGGGGAATGAACCAAACTAGCTAATGGGATGGATATTCTCTAGTACTCGATCAAGCGAGTCCAATTCTCAGAACATAGCTGTACCGGATCCCAACTCATGGACTCGAGATCTTAGACCCCGTGTTGTACCCTACGAGAGAGGTTATTGTCTCCCACTATCCTAAAAGGCAACTTTATGCCTCTTTATATATTTTAATTAATTACAAGGTCTGCTTTCGATGTGCTCATTGCGGTAGGTGACATTTGGAACACCAAATTCAAGTATCATGGCCAGCATGTTTGTTCTACGACTACGAGGCTTTGCAGAAACGACACGTCATTGGTTCTGGAAAAGTTTTAAAAGAGTTGCCAAGGGGAGTTAATTGGGCTAGCTAGCTCCATATTCACGAGGCTTTGCCAAGACGACACGTCATGATTCTTTCCTTATATAAATATTAATGTGGAGAATATATATGTCCATTTTGCGTCACGCGATGCCTTTGCCTTTTCTTTTCTTAATTTGTGACTTAATGAACAGCTCCTTCATAATTTCTTCGTATAACATAAACTAGAGGTCTCAAGCTCATCTGGTTTTAGCTACCAAACAAGAAGTGGGTGCGGTGGGAGCGCTTGATCCTCTCTCCCTGCATGTTACACTTGGCAAACATATGCAGACCAATTTCTTCCGCTCCACATAAAAATGTACCTGTTTAACCGGGTCAAAATTTCCTGGTCCTAGGCCTCAACTCCTCGTTATTTAATAGAAATAGAACCGGAGAAGAAGAAACAACTTATACATATATAGAAACCCGAAAAACCATGTCGATCGTACGTTGATCATAGACTGCAGGACGGACAGACACCAATTAGTTCGTAGGAAAAAAAGTTATCTTGATCTTTTTTTTCCTTTGGCAACCAAGTCAGCCCTTCGTTTGCAATGGGAGCAAGCAAGTTCACTTTACGTTTTACGTCTTTACCGAGAGTAAAGACGGGGCCAATCCCCATGTTATCTTGGCAAGTTTGGGTCTTTTCCAAAAATATTCAGAAGGCCTTGGATTGAAGCAATACCATATACCTGAACAAGGTAAAGAATTTGCTCACTCCTCGGATCATAGAACCAAACGATAGATAAATTAAGATATATATTGGCTTCCTATCTATAAAATCACTTATATTATATATACCAACAAACGTGACGTACGGCGACAATAAAAAAACAAGGAAATGCTTTCCCCGACTCATTGTCATCCCTAGCTTCACGTTAGCTGGCAAAAAAAAAAATTCTCTTGATCAAACATATATATATTCGGTTTCTCAAATTTGATCCATTTTTTCTTAATTATTTTATATATATAATTAAGAGTTAAAATTCACAACAAGAAAGAGACGAGGAAAAAAATGTTGGAATCAAAGTAGAAAACGATACTCATTAAGCCTTTTCTATACAATTCCCGCGATACTAATATGGGCGCTTATATATATATATATATATATATATATATATGGTATAGGATAGGTATAGATGTTGTTATCGTGCACACTAATGATGAACAATATACGAAAATTGAAGAGAAAGATAGAATTGAGACATATATTTAACGTGGTTTGACAATATGCCTACGTTCATAGGAAAAAGCGGTCAAAGATTTTACTATTTGAAATAATTTCTGGGTTACATCATATACTGACTATTTATAAGAAACCTCAAACCCTACATTTCTAAACTTATTAGAAATCAAATACTTGAATAACCAATTAGAGTTCGAATACTTGAATATCCTAATATAACTCAAATACTTAAATATCCTATTAAAACTCAACTACTTGAATATCCTAAAAATATATGAGTCATGTTTGTGCAACAATAGATATAATTACGTACTACCTAATGAAGTGATATATATTAAATAGATAGGTTTTAATGAAAAAGACGCTGGACCAGTGTACAGCTAGCTCAGCTCATGATAAGTTCCAAAATATCCTTCTAATTCCCACCCCACCTCATGTACATTCAGAAAAAGAGAGAAAAACAAAGACGGTTACGTACGTACATACCCCGGCCACGGCATTATTGGGATTTTGAGATTACTTGGCTTTAACATTTTTGTAAAACAACACATCCCTTCAAGAGTACGTAGTTTTCCGTTTCTTCAAGAGTACGTAGTTTTCCGTTTATTACATGCCCACGTTATATCCTTCACTGATCAGCATGTTTTACGTACTCTTTTAACTCTTGTGCAAGTCTATGGATACTAACAAATGGGTTCCTTTTCAGATCTGGTACTCTCTCTTACTTGGGAGTTAGAAACTCTTGTTATATTATGTTGCTTTTATATTATTTTCAATTATAATTCCATGATAATCTTTTATCATGGCCTTTTGTTTGGATTGGATTTTTTTTATGACAAGGAGTGTAGATTCTATTAAGATTTTATAAGAAACTTGTTGGGATTATTTTATAAAAGTTTTTAGAGCTAGAATTTGTGAAAAAGTAAATGCATAAGCGAGAGAAAAAAAACAAAGATAAATTTCTAAACCACGAGTGATTAGACATTAACTTTTTGACAAAACAAAGGGATTCTAGTAGTTTCGTAGTGTTACTTTTAAGGTAGTGAGCTTTTCTTTGAAATAGTGTAAAGCAATTAGAAATTTGGATTAGAGATGTTTTGCAAAAGATGTGTTAAAAGGGATCGTACAACCTAAATTAGGCAGCATCTTTGAATTGACACATCATTGATCTTGCAGGTTTAAGGACGGTTGATTTCCACAGTTTTAACTGTATTTCCGTTTTAAGTGTTGGCAAATAAGGTAAAAGAAAAAGAAGATGCTGACTAGAAAAATAAAGGGATAAATGTAAAATCGACAAAAATCGATTTAATCTTCGAAAATTATAAATTTAGTCTTTGTGATTCTACTTTCGTTTTTCGTTTGTCTTCATCATAGATTGATTTTATCACTTTCTGAAATCATATTAACTAAATTTATGATTTTCATATCACGAGAACTAAAATCGATTTTTGCGTATAGCACATGGACTGATTTTGCATTTATCCTAAAAAAAATAAGAAATTTTGCATTTATCCTAAAAATAAAATGAGAAATTGACCCATAAAACAAACAAAAGAAAAAAAAAGTCAATCAAGGAAAAAAGAAAAGGACAATGAGCTATGGCTCAAATGACATGTCCTTTTACATGGAGGGTCCTGAACTGGGATTCAAATTCCCCAACCCTTCCCCGCAGACTTGTCTTTTTTTTGCTTAGAAAAAAAAAATAATGGACAGAGAAAAAGGAAAAACAAACAACAGTACTAGCAGTTGTCTATTTCACGAATTAAAAACTATCTCTGTCTAATAACTTCGTGGACGAAAAGGAAAACCAACTATTTTTCTTTTTTCTGGTAAAACAAACAAGATAACATGTCAGTTTCGAAAATTTAAGACCAGCTTCATCTAAATCCAGCGAGTGCAAATCACGAGCGACCCTTATTTTCAAGGAAGTTAATTATTTCTAACGCTATGTATACAAAATAAGCGCCTAAAATATATATATATATATTCCAAACAAGCAAATCCCCTAATTATCCGCCGAAAAATAATTGTGGATTTTTTTTCGACAACCGGAAATAATATTTAAAACCAAAAAAAAAAAAAGAGAGAGGAAAAGAGCCGGCTCAGGCTCGGCTTGTAGGTATTCCTTCCGGTCCACAAAAAAGTGCAAGAGGTTGAAGATGACGTCAGAGTGTCCATCGGCCGTTCATGTTTGACCCAATCCGCAATCAAGCGGTTGAGATCTCACCGAACTCATTGGACGGCACAACTAGTCCTAGTCCTAGTTCGATTGTTTTCCTGTTGTTTTTATTTTTTATTTTTACAGTGTCTTTCTGTGTCCCACCTAAAAGAACTATACATAACATTAGACTTTGCTTTAGCCTCGGATCTTTCACACACGTTTTTGCCCCCTCGGCTCTCTCTCTACCCTTTTCTCTCTAAAAATATATTTGTCGTTCTAAAGTCTAAAGCTGTGAGCTTCCTTCTTTCTTTTTGGTATTCAAAGGGAGCAAAGGAGAAAAAGAGAAGGTGCAACGAGAAGTTCAACTTTTTCTGACACCTCTGAGAATTTAATTAGTATTCTTCCAATAATTTTGGTATAGTCTGTAAGTTATCTCATCTTTTTTGCTCGAGTTTTCCTCAATATTTGTTTCTAGCTGAATTTGTAATCCAGTATTTTTCTTTTCTTTTCTTCTCCGTGGGTTATATGTCTGGATTATATTGGTTTTGGTCTGGTGCGCACATGATTCTATCGTCTCTTCCAATCTTGTGTTTGGTTTCTTCGAAAATTTTGAAAGAGGTTTAATTCTTGTCTTTTTATTTTTGTCTCCCCTCTGTTCCTTTGTTCTCTATTAGTTCGAATCGTTTATGATTTTAGTCTATATTGTGGCGTAAGTTTCATCCGTGGAACTTGAGAGTGGGTTTTAGAAAAACCGGATGCTCTTAATTCAGTTACGTCTTTTGCGTTAAATAACTTTCTCCATGGTTATCGGAATATATTGTAAAGCCACAGCCGTGAATATTTTCCTTTCCCTTTTCTATTGAATTTATGTTGTGGGCTTATTCAGCTTTATGAGCCCTGAAATCACGGAGAAGAGTCATTTGTAAACATAAGAAACGCAAGTATTCTGTGGAGAATAATTCAAGCAAGGTTACGTTGTTAAAAGAGATAGAAGGGAGCCACTTTTTGGGGGATGAAATGTGGGCATGTGGACATCTGGGTCCTATGTTTCCTCCTTGTTTGTTCCTTTTAATGTTCAGAGATTTGTCAATGTGTTTGGTTCGCTTGGTGGGCACGGTTGATCACTTGGTAGCAGAAGGTCTTCTTATCCGCTTGTGCCTTTATTTTTCCTCTATTTTTCTCTTGTCAAATTAAATATGTAATGGTCTAACTATTCTTGTTAAGTTATAATCGGATCAACTTATTAGGAAGGTGGAGTTTCTGTTGTTACCGGGCATTTGTGTTGTTTCCATAATGTTTGCGAGTCCTTTGTTTCTCAATTGACATTAAACTTTGTGTTGGTGATTCCTTGGTATTTAAACTTTGATCACGTTCGTAGCCAACAAAGAGGTTTTGATGGTTTTATTCTTTCTGAATTAGCTGACAGACTGAGGAAAATGAAGACAGTTTTCTTTTTGATCCTTCTGCCATTGCAGAGCATGCCTGTTACGCTTTTTGCTGTATCAAACTTTTGTGCTTGTTGGTGTGTTTGTTCTGTTCGATTTCAGTGACGTTAAATTTTCAGTCTAACGACCATATCGTGCTTGCATTCAATGTTGGTGGAAATCAATGAATCAAGATGTTAAATAAAAAAAAACTTTCAAACATCTATGACTATCTTAGGAAAATTTGCAGCCAAACTCCTGCAAATAAATTTATTTTGGGGTGGGAAAGAGCTTATGGATCTTCAGCCCTAGCAGCTTTGGAAAATCAGCATTCTAGGCCTAGAGGTAGGCGAAGGTCCGCAAAAGTCATTAGATATTGTTCAAGGAACTTTTCTCATGTTTTTCCTTCCTGCTGATTGGTTGGATCAGTAACTTAAGGCCGAGTTCTTGTTGGAAGTATCAATTCTAATGTCATCATGGCGCGAATCCATTAGATAACTTACGGTCTTAAGCAGCCAATTCTTCCTGGTATAGTCGTCAATCAGTTGGATTACCATTCCATTATTAGTTCTGGGGTGAAGGACTTCGGCCTCTTTTAAGCAGAAACCATTCCAAGCTCTATTTTATAGGAAGGAAGATCTATCGATGTAGGATCTCTTTCAAGTAAAGTACAATATCGACTTTCATTCCACTTAATCAAACTAGAGTAAGGTAGCAACGTAAATTATGTATTAGAGAATCGACCATGTGTCCAATGATCTTAGACATGAATAAGGTATCAAAGTTTGTAGATCATAGTCCATATTTTTGATGATCTTTGTTTTTCCTGTTTAACATTTATATGTATGACTTGGGTGTTTAGCTTGTTCTGATTTGCATGCTAATACAACCTACTTAGCTTATTTTGCCCAAAATCAGGTCCCCTTAAACTATGATCCTATGTCCACCTAAGAAAGTTTAGGCCTACGAAACTGATTGACATACCCGCCTTTATACTGTAAGCTTGGTGTGGTTTGTATGACTTCCACCAATGAGAACCTACTGTATTATTTCTGTTTTGGGCGTTCTGAGACCCATAAAAAAACTGTGTGCCAGTTTAAAGAGCATAGAGAGCAGGATTTTTATTCATACTACTAGTGACCCAGTGGAGGTTTGAGTGATTTTTAACATTCCATTTCTGTTGTTGTAGCGGATTTGAAGGTACAGATCTCTATACATGGATGAATATTCTGGTAAAAGAGCTGTAAACGGGGTTGTTGTCTCTAGAAAGGGATCTGGTGTTGCACTGAGAGATAGTGCCAACCATAGAGATAATAGTGCTCAATTTTGCAACAGACTTGGTTGCAATGGCCGACTGAACTACCCAAGAGGTGCTCAAAATGGCTTTTTAGAAAAAGTCAAAGCTTCAAGGCTTTCATTCCGCTCTTCTTCAAGTGGCAAGGAAATCATTGGAAGTCCTTCTAGGACTTGCTCTACGATAAGCAAGGGAAACAAATCTGTCAGAGAGCCTCGGAAGAAGCTATCTTGTTTGATAGACACTGATTTATCTGAAACAGGTAGTGCTCAGGATGAGTCAGAGGTTTCAGAACTCACTGCCCTGCCTTGCAAGACTCAGAGAGGGTCTGAAAATGCTGAGTCTATGAGTGACACATTGATCGAAGTGAGAAGTTCTAGTGTAGCATCACATACAAGATCTCGGAGGAATCTTGATCAAGGATCTGGAGTGCACAGCCATGACTCTTTAGTCACCTCCTCCGTATCATTGGGAACTAAGAGCTCTGGCTGGACAAGACAGGCTAGTCCAAGCAGGTATGGTAGAAGAAATCTCAGATGCAATTCTTCATCTGACGTCATTCCTTCAGGTTGCTCGGTTTCAGATTCAGGCCTCAGTAAAGGGAAAGATGTTGTGAAAAGAAGAAGTTATGAAGGAGAAAGTAGCTCCTCTGCTAGAGGGAAGAAGATCAGTGGTTCATCGTCGGAAGGACAGAGCTCCAGTTCTGGCCATGGCATCTCCATATCTGATTCAAGACGAGCCAGAAATATGGGTTCTGACAGGGATAATAGTGTTGCATCTGTTAGGACTCGGAGACCGGTTAATGGTCACACCAGGGCAAGGCTCCCCAATCAAGGAAATGGAAACAGTCTCTTGCCAAATAAGCCCTCCATTGCAATCTCACAAATGCTTCAATCTAACATACCTGTAGAATTGAATGCTCCTAGTTCGTCACATCAGTTCTCTGCAAAAATTCCCTCAAGTCGTGCAATTTCTTACAGTCGACCAGGCAGTAGCAGAGAGAGGTTACGCGGTGTTACACCAGACAATGGTGTGGAAGTTGGCATTACCCACTCTTCAATGAATCAGGACAGCGTCCGGCGGTACAACATAGATGGTATTGCCGAGGTACTAAGGATATCAGCTCTTTGTATAGATCTCCTTTAGTTAGAAGAAATACTCATTATGCAGTACTTAGATTAATAATTGTTGTGCAGGTATTAATGGCTCTTGAGAGGATCGAACAAGATGAAGAGCTAACATATGAGGTAGTTTTTCATGTGATTCCCATTTCACCTGATTCGATGCTGTTAACTCCTCTTTCTTGCCTTGCAGCAAATACTTGTTCTGGAGACCAACTTGTTTCTTAATGGCCTTTATGCCTATGATCAGCACAGGGACATGAGACTGGATATTGATAACATGTCATACGAGGTTTGTTTCGGTTCGATTTTGTTGCATTTATTGTTGGCTTGTAAGTATTTTCGATTTTTTTTTTATGTTGAATTGTAGTGCTGTGTTCAGAAGTTCTAGAACTCCTTTTATCTGTTTGTTAAATGATTTCACTGCAACATGACAGGAATTATTAGCTCTAGAAGAGAGAATGGGAACAGTGAGCACAGCACTAACAGAAGAAACATTGTCGGAATGCCTGAAGAGCAGCACCTATGAATCTACAACTCCAAAGAATGCAGCTGTGGGCTGCAGTGGTGATAAAGATGATGTCAAATGCAGTATCTGCCAGGTTTTTTCTTGTCCTAATTACTACCATATTACTGATTCTTGTTTGTTTTTTGTAGCGTTGGTGGTGTAGTTAGGTTTTAGCTGTGGTTCCAGCCAGACGTAAGTTACAAGGGGCGAAGAACACTATCATGGGAACCAAAATAAGCATAGCGTAGTTATACAGATAATCAAACAATTAAGGATTCTGGTTTCAGTTGGGTTCGGACTAGGTATCAGTTACCCTTGGATTGAGTTTGTGCTGGAAGTTATATATTGGATTCATCTAAATTCCAGAGTAGATAGTGTTCCATTCAAACAATTGCAATTCCTTGGTGGTTTGTTGATCAACTAAGAACTACCAATATCTTACAGAAGGTCATTTTTGGGTGTTTTGATGTCTTTGGTATGTGTTTTATCTGGATTTGTGTGTAGTTAGTTACCTATCAAAATTGGTCGTCTTTTTCCTGATTTTCAAGTCTCTTGATCTCGTTTCATATAGGAAGAGTTTGTGGTTGGAGATGATATGGGAAGATTGCGATGCGAGCATGGGTATCATGCGGTCTGCATACAACAGTGGCTGCGATTGAAGAATTGGTGCCCTATATGCAAAGTATCGGCGGCACCCTCACCATCTTTATCATCCTCCTAGTTCAATTCGCTAGATCTGGTTGCGGTATATTGGCTTTTCCCTTTCACACAGATTAAGTGCATCTCTTCTCTTTAATGTAGATATGAATCATCTCAAATACTAATAAACCCAAACTATTGGCTTGATAGGTGAACTTACACGTTGCAATTGTGAATAAAGTTCGCTCCCAAGCTCTCTCTCTGTCTCTCTCTCTCTCTCTCTGTGCTAGGGAATGTAGATACCATTTTCTTGATCTTAATCCACCGCTGGCCTACCGGTTCCAGTGTTGAGAAACTTGTAAACTTACAACAGGCGGTAAAGATGAATATGAAATATGTGTGAAACGTGCTACGTTAGCCAAAACAAAATGTAGCATCATGACATTTGAGTTGTTATTAGAAGAGGGAATAAAGGATAGAAAATGGGAAGGCAGTAGTATCTTGGGCTCTCCATCTCTCATGATGAGCCGGAGCCGCCTCTGCCCATCCAAACACAGTATGTGAGGTTTGAGCATCGACCAGTTGCAAGCAGTCACCGTAAAGAATGAAGTATCGTGATATTAACACCAGAGGCGTACTTGAGCAATGGCCCTCACTCCTTTCTTCGTTTCAGCACAGTAACTCCACAACTCCTCGAACACATTTTTGCCAAACTTTTCATTTCTCGCTTCAGGCTACCTGCAACTGACACACTGCGTCTGCATGTGGCCGTGACTACGGCTTGGGGGAAGGTTGCCTCTCAGCTCAATCTTGATATTCACCCAATTAACACGAGACCTAATTAACCACTTCAGAAACGCACTTGACCCAACCGAGTGCTTCAAGAAATGAGCGCATTTCATTGAAAGCCCTAAAGATCCAACACTGCTGCAATCTGCCAAAAGATGTTCCTCAAGTGTCTCATTTGTTGGATTGTGCAGCTGACAAAATAGCAAACACGGGTAATGTACCCACCTGCAACATCGATAAACTCAGAGACAGCCACTTTCGTCAGATCTCTGCTTTTGTTGAGAAGCGGGAGCCTCGAGAGACACCTTGGTTCTTGGTCTTTCTTTTGGTGAAGTATAACTCCCAACGACACACACAGGTTGCAGAGCAACTACTTGAGGATGATGCGGTGGCGTCCGTCGTAAGTCGCACATAATTAGTTCAGCTAAAAATGTTTCCAGGGTGACGATCAATTTTCGGTCAAGGAAAACGTTTCCAGGGCGATCGAATCCATTTGCTGTAATCCATAAAACCTTTTTCCGTTAGCTGAAAATAGATTCATCTCACTGGAATTCTTTTTCAGGGAGATGGAATCCATCTTTTGTATCCGGAAAGTTTTTTCCGTTCACACAATAACTTCGGTCTCCTGGAAAACCTTTTCAGTTCCCTGAAAATAGTTCCGGTTTCCCGAAAAACGTTTTGTAGGATAATTGCATCCATTTTCGTTGATCTAGAAAACAAACCACGAGTGGCTCGCCTTCGGTTGCTAATCCTCTCGTTTCCTGACCACGTCACTACCGTTTTCGATCAAATGCTAACGTTGCTTTAGAAAATGAAATAACGATTGAGATGGGAAGTCTTGAGAGAGAGATTGATTCCAGCACGAAGAGGAAGAAGAGGAGAGAAGAGATGGAGGGCTAGAAGGTAGATCTGATTAGACCATGGAAGGCACGCCATGGATTATCCGGTTCTTGGTGATTTTGAATGAGGCATCGGTGTTAATGAGCTTGACTCTTCAGAATCCTGTAACAAGCGTCCGCGGTGACGGTCTTCACCACCTCAAAATGCCCTCATCTAAAATCGAATTCCATATGCCATTCGATAAATTGGCCAACTTCAGCGTAAATGGTAAGGAATATGCAAAGGCAAAAAGGATTGTCGTGGGAAACCATCTGGGACGAGCGTTTTGTTTTGGGTGTTTTAATTCCTTCATAAGCAACATCCGGAGAAAGAAAATCTTGCAAATTCGGAAGAAAAAGTTAAGAAGAATGCCGCCTTTCTCGATACATTTGTATCTGTGGCGGCAACTGATTCGAGGGTATGCTTCGGGACATCACGACGTGAAAGAAAGGAAAATTAACAGTTTAGTACTTAGATTTTTGGATACTTTTTCATTTTATAGTTAAGTCCGCTATCATGGCAGCTTGGTCTCCAGCAGAAAATGTCGAGGATCATTGCCTGAAACGGATGGTAACACTGGTGGGTTGCGTTGGGAGTGGATCGATGGTAAGACGTGCCGACTTTCCGGTACCATATAAGAAATTGCACGTCTTACATGGGTTTTAAAATGGCAGACAAAACTTGAAAACATTTCCGGCATTTTCCATTAAACGGAACATAAATTCATCTCTGGGAAAACGTTTTTCCAGGATAATTGCATCCATTTAGTTAATTTGGAAAACATTTTCAGTTTGCACAGGTCGAGCATTCTCTTGTCCTAACAAAGTAACTTGCACAGGTCCGGCATCGTTCTGCAGATGGCGGCAGCAGCAATTTTTTGTTTTCCCGTGAGGCCTGAGCACCCATACACTGCGTATGGAAGCAATTACTAGGGAACAAACTATATTGACTTGAATCCAACCAGAATATCCAGCTGTAAATTTAAATTTAACACACAATTCAAGAAACAACAACATTAAAAAGAGACCCTTGTTAATCAACTTCGTACATTGTCTCAGTCTCTCTCCGACAAAAAAAAACCCATCAACCACAGCTGGTTCAATCTGATGGTTTTCACTTTGTGCAGAAGCAAAAGCTTTTGAAGATTTTTTTTTCTCTCACAGTTCACAAACCAACAGTTCTCATACACGCATGTGCAGGATAACTGCTTGAAATTCCACCGTATGCTATGCAGACTGGAAGAGACCTGAAAATGACAGCACAGAACCGACACAACCAGGGAAACAACAAAACTGACAAAAGAGGTCAATCCCAGATGATTAACAAGAAGGATGCTATCCCAATAAAGATCTTTATAAGGCCCAACATCAACTAGTGAATTTACAAATTAAGCATGAACCTTACACGCAGGATACAGAGATTTACTTATCTAAAGAGCCCCCCCAAAACCAAAAACATAAAAAGTCATTGTGCGCACATATCCTGATGAAGGATAATCAAATAACTTTCACACATCCATTAATTATCAAGTCATGAGAAAAGGTTCCACAAAAAGTTTCTTTTTGTCTGTTAAATCCACCTACTACTTCTCCCGTTGATATTGAGTTCATATGCAATTTCTTCATACAATTCCTCCTCCATTCAGATTCCAATTTCTTTCAAATGAAGAATACTAACAAAAATCTGAGTTATCTCATCAAGCTGCTCCTCTGAGATTTCCAACTCTAAACAGCCCAAATCACATCACTACACGTTATGGCATCAATCTAAGAAAGACAGCAAAATACAGGGATATTTATGCAAACTCAACCTTCATAAATGAGATTATAGCAAGCAAGAGACGACACATATAGAGAATAACTACGAAAAAACCTTCTGAAATAACCTTCAATTATTGGATTCGCCACGAAGTAGCCCTGAAACAAATATCATATTATATGTAAGGATATACACAATACTGATAAGATATTCCGATAGCAGAAGGCAATTAAAATCACCTTTAAATAGAAAATTCCAATATAAACCATCATGGAGGAGTACAATGGGCATCGGCATATTATTATGGAAACTTTTGGAACGCCATTTCCTCCTCATGAACTACTACCTCTTTCCATTAACACTATCTCTGTGAAGGCCTTGTCATTTTACATTTTTTTTTTCATCGTAGGGGAATAGCCGTATTTTCACATTGAAACTTAAGAGTAGGATTTGAGTTATATCGAGCCATGGCAAAAGTGTGAAAGAAGTGATAGTTTATGGGAGGAAGGGATCCTTATCCAAATGTGTACATAGCATATAGAGTTGCTTACAGATGATTTAGCTCCATACCAAGACAGACAACAATATAGTTTCAAAACCTTCTCAGAGATTCTTCTCTTTGGCTACGTATTACATAAGAAGCTTGGAATGATGGTAGAAGAAAACCGACAGAATTGCTGAATACAATCAGAAATGGGATCCTGTGAGTAAATTTCACCTGACAAGGGGCTTCACATCACAAAGATGCATATCCTTCATGTTGATTGGAACTCATTCTTGTTCGTCACGAAGGAAGAGAACACAGCGCATCACAATGTCTAAGAATGCCCCCGTCCCTCCCTCTCTCTTCCCTACTTGATCCAAAACTGCTTAGCTGAAACCTGAAGTGTTCAGATCTTCCGTACATTGAACGCATGGGGTTGAGACTCACTCGAAATGACCAGTTCTTTTCCCAAGTTGCACCAGACGCAATTAGCATGGTGCCTTTTCAGCTCAGGTGCAGTCCTTGCTCCAACCAAGTCAAAGCAGGACCTGATCAACCACTTACAGCACACATCCAACAAATAGATAAACATATCAGAACTGCTGGATGGCCCAGCACTGCTTTTATCCGCAATGCCATCCTTCAGCATCTCTGTCATGCAATCCTTTTTTCTTTTTCTTTTTTCGTTCAGTTACCAAGATTAATACTAGTACAACTGCTAGGAACAGAGAAAGCTTTCGGAATAAGACATATAAGAACTGAGCAAAATCAAATCAAAGAGATTACTCATACTGAATTGAGGTGGTTGGCCTGCGCCAAGTCATCCACATCTTCAACAATAGGTTCTTTCATTTAACCTTTCTGCTTTAAGGAACTTTCATCTGATGATTTCTCCATTGTTGTTCTTTTGTGAGTAACCGAAGCCAAAGCAGCATCATTCTCAAGTTGTTTGAGCCCCCAAATGGCTACTGTAGCCTCTAAAGAAGGCAGATGAATTGAGTCCCTGAATGTGCCACAACAGCCTCTCAAAACTGCATGTGAACCTCTAATGTTTCTTCGAATTAAAGTAACTGACACAGAAGTCAATTGACAAGAACACAATAGGCCTTTGGATTCAGTCTGCTAGGGTAATACACCCAGACTTTTTTTGTCGCATATCGTACTCCTCCCATCGCAAGGTATTTGGAAAATTTTGAAGGAAAAAAAAATCTCCCAGTGTATTGATCATTGAGAACTTTTTGTAAATTCTTTTTTTTTTCTAAGTAAACTTTTTGTAAATTCAATAAGCAAAGACTGGTAAAGTTACGAAATGAGCAATGCTCTTTCTTTTCTTTCTCTATAAAAGGGCTTAGGTATGTTACTGAAGTCAGAATTTGAAGGTGGATGATATTAAAGATGCTAACAGTGTAATAAAAATGTTCTATGCCTGCAGATACAAACCCTCCATGTGGTTAGCACAATGGTGCCCATTGGATGGCTCAAACTGTATTCCTTATCGCTCGATATTTGAATACGATGAGAAATTCAAGAAACAAAAATATGCACTAATTTGCAGGAAGATTGAAATTACAGGGATCTGCAACCCAAGAGCATATAAACCAATATATTGATAAATATTTTATCAATTGCTGTGACCCACACAAGTAGGGGATTGCGCCATTTTAATGGTTTGGTTTAAACGCGAATGGGCTTTGTTAGTTGAAGTTGATCGCGTTTCCTTTTTTTCTCTCTTTTTTTTTTTTGCTCTTTTTGAGGTACTCTTGTGATTGCTTTTTCCCATTCAATATTATTTCCAAAATTTCACTCCATCATACATGGTACAAATTCACAGTGATGTTCGGTTAGTGTGTTTTTTGAGAATTTTTTTGTTTTTTGAGAATTCTTAGGTGATGTTAACTTTATTGGTATGCGTGTTGCAGTTGTTTTTAGATGATGTTAAAAAACATATTCGATTTGTATATTCTCAGGATTCAAAAAATTCTTATAATGCAAAGGAAACGAACATCTCCTGAGAGAATTGTCCAGCCAGTTATCTTACATCAGTAAAATAAAAAATAGCCACTGAAACTAGTTTTAGGCTCCAAGCCACGATGAGAAAGATCTCTCATTTTGTATGGTCAGGCAGAAAAAAAAATAGAGCATCTTTCCGGCATCCAGTAGTTTTAGCAGATACAGAAATGCTATGCCATGACTTCTATTTGCAAGACAAAACTGAACATACACAGTAAAAAATGAGCATAAGAACATTACAGGAAGAGACCATATATGAACAGCAGTTATTCGGGTGTCGCTTAGTTAAAAACAATGATGTCAAACTATCAAGAGGTAGCAATGGATGTCAATGTGTTATTGATATTCAAATTCCAATTAATTATCAAAGTCTAAAAGTACATACAGAGCACTACTGCAGCTCTTACACAAGTGAACTTTTTTACCTTTCACCAAGCTACACAATAGTATCCCTGCAAAACTATCTTAGTTTTCCTCCATTGGCTGAAAATTACAGGAAATGCTTGAGATCTGTAGAGATAGCAAATACAGCCAAGATCAATGCTAAACGTACAACAGAGCAACCAATCATGGGCATTCTATTTGAAGGTACCCCTTGCTTGGTTGCAGTTAAATAATTTCCTGACCAGCCAGGCTCTGCAGCAGGCAAATACAGACACTTTGATGCTCAAGCCCAAAATTCATTTGCAAGTGATAGAGCTTCAACCAACTGGACGAAATCTGTTTATCCTGAAAGTATGAGCAGAACCGAGTGCCTCAAGTACCACCAACAATTATCATCCACCCTTTTGCACCAGAACGTACCCACCCATCCATGGCATGAGATAAGCAGACCTACGCAGGGAGTTTTCATTCCTCAAATGATTGCATACAAATTTTCTCCAGCAGCAACGGCCAATCTTCCCCAAGTTGCTGAGGATTCAGCTCCATAGCAACTTTGAAGTCAAGCAAAGATATTGAGCACTGGGGTCCTTGCTCCTGCATAACTTCCATGGGCCCACCGGTATTCTGCACATGTAAATGATTACTTGGCCACATACCATTGATAATTTTTCCTTGCATCTGCTGCTTGTGTGCAGGGTGCTTTTTCGGCTCATGAGTACACCTTGCTCCAACCAACTCAACACAAGACCTGATTAACTGCTTCAAGTACAAATCCAACATATTATTCAACATAATGGCACATTCCATAGAAACGCCTCCAAGGCCCTGCGCTGCTGCAATCTGCTCCATACGTTTTCTCAACATATCTGTATCAGATAATCCACCACTATTATAGTAGCTAATAAAATCTCCACTGCTACCCAATGGCATAGCTCTGCGGGCCCCACCTACACTAGCTGAGCAAAACGGAATCCCTAGGGGTGCAAGTAGAGGACTCCTAGAGAAACTCAAGCGGTTTGACTGCTCCACCTCTTCCCCATCTTCTGTAACACCACCTGCAGTCTGATCTTTACTATATATCCTTGGCTTTTCTGCAGGTCTCTGGACAACGCCCTCCCTTTCATTCCCATGTGGCTCAGCAACTGTTCGAAGTTGCTCTACTGGTCTCTGATAATCACACAAAGTCAAATCCCCATTTTCCATATTAAATTTACTACGGCTATCCTCTGTTCCCATGGATTGATGTGAGACACACTCGACCTTCCCATTTGGTCCAAGTGGGCTTGGTCTATCCCTGATCTTCCGATCACGTATTGTCGACCGACCCTTCCGTGGGGATGCTGGCAGAACCCCATTTGACCAAACAGGCACATTTGGATTCTGAACCGGCAAAAGAGCCCCAGACCCGCTTTGTTCGTGTGCATCTTCCCCGCCAGGAGAACAGTTGGTGGCAGCTTGTATCCCAGACTTTTGGGGACCTGGTAAATGAATTGGTGGTGGGGTCTTGGCTTGGCATGCATTCTTCAAGATAGAGATAATGAGTTGATTGTGCAGCGGAAGATTCTCCCTCCCAAAAGCCCGAATACAAAAACTTTCAAACTGAATCTTGCTCAATTTGTCGCTCAAAAACCTATTCAAGTGGTAAAAGTAGAGTTTCGACTTATTCACCCCAAGCTTCTTGACTATATGTGCTTTCAAGTCAACCAAATCAATTCTCGAGCTCTGATGAGGTTGCATGTCTCGAGACACAGATGCATACACCGTCCGCAGATTCAAAAAGCCCACCAGTAACCCCAGTTTATCCCAAATTACAGTTATTTCCGTTTCCAAACGACCCAAAAGTTTCCCTCCCACACGACATTCAATGCAATTCCACACCGCGTCCAACGTATCGCAAAAACAATAAAAACCCCAATTCACAACCGATTACCAGAATACTTATTTCCAAATAACCCCGAATTCACAAACCCAAAAACTATCCAATGCGAACCCAAATCTCATCTCCTCGAAACCAAAACCCTAGAGATCGAACCCACTACGGAGCTCACTAAATCCCAGCAAATCAAGCTCAAATTATTGAAAACCATGCAAAACAAAAACCCTAAGTTTGCATCACCAGACTTGGGCCCGCAAGAGTCCACGCACTGCACCAATCAAGAGTCCTCATTCTTCTCATAAAATTCAGAATCTTTCAAACTTCGAAGTCCGAAATTCGAAGCAGAATAGAAGAGATCAGAGAGTTCGACGAATTGAGTTTGGGGAACATAGCAGGAGAGAGAAGAAAAATCGAATTGCAGAGAAAGGAAGCACAATGAAGCGCGAGAACTATGCTTGAGAGTACGCGAAAGAGGGTTAGAGATTGATTGAGCTCTGACCTTTCACGGAACTCGACGAATTGCAGAGAAATCGAACCCGAGTAACTGGGTTTCGAATCTTCGAAGTTTCGGCCCTTGCTCTCGCTCGCGCTCTTCTTCTTTTTTTCTTTTTCAATTTTATTTTTTCCCACTTCGGTGCATTCTTTTTTCTTTTCTTTTCTTTTTTTTGTGCTGCTTTGGGTTACTGGTTTTATATTTGAGCTTTGGTCTCTGAAGCTCGATCGCAGCTCTCTCTCTCCGCTCTTCTTTCTCGGTAGCTCTCGCGAGCAATGTCTCACCTTGGTTTTTTTTTTCGCCTGCCTACGTGTTCAAATTTTATTTTATTTTATTTTAACTTTTTAATATATATATATATATATATATATATATATATATATATATATATATATATATATATATATATATATATGTGGGTTTTTTCCCGCTGCCTACGTGTTCAAATTTTATTTTAATCTTTCAGTAAATATAAAAATAAATGCAAAATCAGTCCATGTGATATAAGCGGAAATCAAATTAATCTTTGTGATAATAAAATCATGAAATATCTCTATGATCTCACAAAAGCATAAAATTAGCCCCTAGTGGAAGAATTAGCGGGAAACAAAAGTGAAATAATAAAGACTAATTTTATATTTTTTTTATTATAAAGATTAATTCGATTTTCGCGTATATCACATAGAACAATATTGCAGTTATTCCTTTAATATATTTTTTTTCCCGAAGTTTGGTGTCTTTGTTGAGTTTTTCCGTATGATACGTGTGCTTCATGCCATGGTTTATTACCTCTCCAGCGTTCTTCTTTCTCAAATCGAAATCAAATAATGTGGGGGTTGTTTTTAGTCTAGTCAATTTAAAATCACTTGATAACTTTTAAAATATAAAATGTATTATTTGTTCGTGTTCTTATACTTCATCCCGCTCTTTTATAAAATGGGTATTAAACTCGATTTTCTTATAATCCCTTGATCAAATTGTCCAACACTAAGGCGATATATAATATGAAATTTGTTAAATAGAAACAATAATAATAATAATAATAATAATAATAACAATTTAAATACAACATACATGATTCGAACTAGGGGACTACGGATCGGACCGGACTGGAAAACCGGATCGAATTTCCGATCCGGTCCTTTTTCTTAAAATGCGGTCCGGTCCGGACCGGACCGGATAAATACGGTTATCCGGTCCGGTCCGGTCTTCCTTTTTAATAAATGCGGTCCGGACCGGACCAGACCTCATTTATTAAAAAAAATAAAAATATATATATTTTATTATTTTTAATACAAATTATAAACATAAAATGTTTAATTTTAATCTAAACTAAAACTTAACATTTTTATATATACTTCCCATTTGAAATTAACCTAAAATAAAATTTTAAAAAATTTAAAAAAAAAAAAAATTGAATTTTTTTTTAAAAAAAATCAAAACCAGTCCGGACCACTTAAGTGGTCCAGACCGGACCGCATTTAGTGAAACCGGACCGGACCACTTATAAGTGGTCCGGTCCGATCCTATAATATTTAAGGACCGGAATGCAGTCCGAAAAACCGGACCGCATTCCGGTTGTGCAACCCTAATTTGAACTCATAAATAATTAATCATACGTATACAGTTATTTTTGTTATCAAACAAAAAAAAAACTTTAAACACCTCATCCTACTCATGAATAACTAAACACATCATAATTTCCAATTCGATGAATTTATTGAAATACTAAAATTAATCTTCTGATAATAATAACCATGTTGCTTAAACTAAAATGAGAGAGAGAGAGAAATTAATAACATGGGAAGGGAAGATAGTTATACGAACCAGATTAAATAAAAACTCACTTGATTATAAACACAGTGACAACATATATAATATGCCACGTAATTGTTGATTATAAAAGAAAGTAGGGAAACTGCTGTTATTATTTATGGGAAAATTGAAAATTTAGTCACTAGGTTTGTAGTACGTTATAATTTAGTTATTAGGTTTTATTTTTTGACAATATGGTCACTAAGAATATATAGTCGTGACGATCTGGTTTTTCCTTCAAATTTCCGTTAATTTTTAACATAATAGAATGTGACCGCTACAAGTTACCTTTGTCACAACGGTAAATAAACCGGTCGACCACTATTCCGGCTAAAAATTTAACGGAGGTTTGATGGAAAGACTAGATCGTCACAACAATGTATTCTCAGTGACCATATTGTCAAAAAATGAAACCTAAAAACTAAATTGTCAGTGTGGTATAAACCTAGTAACTAAATTACCAATTTTCCTTACTTAAGAAATAATTTACAACCCTGAACCAGGCAATTCTGTTCCCTCCAATTTTTTTTTTGGGGGGCTTTTTTTTTGGGCAGAGAGAAGATTAAGTTTGCACTGAATTGGGCCGAACGGATTTAAAGGAGGATGAGAAAACAGAAGCAAACATGGTTAGTCTTCAGATTTAATACCCGAAAAAACAATGAAAACCAAACACTGCTTGATTGTTTGATGGGCAATCTAAAAAGCCCAATGGGCTTCACATAAAAACAGGCCTTAAAAATAGGCTTGATCCTTGTTTGGGCTCTGGTTCGTCTCTGAACAGACGAATTAGAGGACTGGGCCGAGTTCGAGTAGGCCATACCACGATGGCTCGTTTTGAAGTTATTATATTGCCCGGCTCAACTCTCCAGCTCCAAGTTCTTATTAAGCACCGGGATTTTGCATTCGGGTCTATCAGATATTTTGGGTATGTTTGAGGGTGAAAATTTTGGGTATTGGTATTTGAGAAATATTATAAAGTAAAGAAATGTTATGGGAGTTGGTGAAAAAGTGAAGAGAGAGAAGATTTTTAATAAATATTATAATAATAAAAAATTATGTAGTGAATTTTTTAGTAGTAAACCTAAAATTTTGAGCCCAATTAATTGGGGTAGGGGTGAAAACCGGAAATGCGGTCCGGACCTTCAATATTAAAGGACCGGACCAGACCACTTATATGTGGTCCGGTCCGGTCCCGTTTTAAGAAATACGGTCCGGTCTGGACCACTTAAGTGGTCCAGACCGAATTTAAATTCTTTTTAAAAAAAGTATTTTTTTTTAAAATTTCGCAGAGCGCAGTGCAGATAGCACTGCTCTGCACTGCGCAGTGCGGTACTAATTTTTTAAAAAAAATAATTTTTTTTTTTTATAAAATACGGTCCGATCCGGACCGCATTTCAAATATGTATAGACCGGACCGGACCGGATAAATTCAGTCTTTCAATCTGGTTCGGACCGGACCGTATTTAAAATAAAGACCGGACCGGACCGTTAATCCGGTCCGGTTTCCGATCCGGTCCGGTTCTGTTCAGCCCTTTACTGGGGCTCAAACTTGTCAGCCCTATATACATTTCGGGTAGTAGAACAAACAAACTACACCGAGCTTTGTATCTCTCTCTGTTTGTGTGTAACTCAGAAGAGGAATGGATAGCGACATTGAAGAGTCGCTGAGGAAGAGGCAGAGGAAGCATCCTTTTACTGGGGATTCATTTTCGCGCAAAGTCAGTTTCTCAAAATGTTATTTTGTGCTTCTTACTGTGTTCTTATTGCCTTCGAATGACAAGTTTAATTGTGCCAATACTAAAGAGGCGAGGTGTGTATTTTTGAGGATTTTGTGTATCTATGGGAACAAAAACGACATTCACCATTGTTTTTTTTTCGGCGTAGTTATCTTCTTCATGCTGTTGTCATTAGAGTTGTTATGGTTTGATTTATTATGCCCGTTGGATCCGAAGGTGTGAAAACTTTGCAGCAACTTCAACAGATTTGGGTATGTCCATACTTCATAGGGGAAGTGGAAAAGATTCTTAGGTTGTGTTTGGGTGTTAAAATTTTAGGGTATTGAAATTGGTGAAAAAGTGAAGAGAGATAATTTGAATGAATTTTTTATATTTATTAGAGTGAAAAGTAATGATTTGATGGGAAGAGAGAGATTATATTGTAATATTTTATTATGTTAAAATTTTAGAAGGCTAAAATTTTAGTAAACAAACACAGCCTTAGTTCATCTGCCAGTGTTGACTGGATTAGGTAAAATTTGACGATGGTGTTACTCTGTTCAGCTCTAATCACCTTCTCATATTGAAGTTTTAGTGTGATGTGAGGATTCTCCATGCTTTGTAGGGCAAGTGCTTGAAACTTCAGAGAGATAGCGGTGTACTTTTAATACTAGGTGTAGCTTCCGGTTGCTCCAGGTTGTCATAGAATATACTAAGTGCAGAACGAGGCTCTAAATGTAGGATGAAGTGACTGACGGTATTATAGTTGTTTGATCTTCTGTTCAAGATGCTGAGGATCATTTCCTGAAATGGGTGGGAACACTGGTGGGAAATGAAGAATTTTTGTAAATCTAAATCCCTGTGAATAAAACGAGATTAATGCTTAAAAAATTTGATATTTGAGCATCCTCAATTGCCAACCTTAAGACTGGTATCTGGGACTCTCTTTCATTCTGTCTGGGATAAAACATTTATAATGGTAGTATGTATGTGTTTTTATTGTGACTGGCATTTCTTGTTGCTAATACTCTAATCTTGATCAATATAGGTATTTTCATCATTTTCTTATGTTACTTGGTTCTCTCTTTCTTTGTACAATATCTTTCTCTTTCTGGAAATTATAATGACATGTTACCGTGTGACAGAACTTTATGCAAGATGAAGATATTCGGTTGGAGACAACACGAGCTAGATGTACCTAAGCTCATTTATTGTTCTCAAGAAGAATTAAAGCTTTTTTCTTGTTCTTTATTTCACAGCTAATTTTTATGCTTTCAAGAAGCATTAAAGCTTTTTCTTACTTGACAGTTTCAAATGTTCTCAAAAGGCATGGAGATTTAACTGAGCGTCTTTCGAGGTACAGTTTCTTGAGAACTTTTGAGGCTTCCTAGTGTAATGCTTGTTATTGTAAAATCATGATATATCCTTCTGAAACTGCTACAACAAGGAAGCTTCCTTCCAGAGATGCTTCCAGAAATCACATATTTATTCTTTGCCTAATCTTCCTCTATAGAATTATCTGGTTTTCCCCCATTAGCCTTAGAAGATGGTCATTTGGTGGAGTTGTGTTATGTATTGATGTTATACCAATCAAGTTAGGGAGAGTCTTTTAGCCATCACTGAAGGCATGCTTAGACAGAAGAGAGAGAGAAGAAGAAAGTTGAAGTTTATTGAGGGCTATCTGTAGGGTTATTTCCGCACCTAGATCTTTGGGCCTATAAAAGCTTTGACTATTTCAACCAAAGTTGCTTTGTTTCTTTTAACTATCCATCCAAATAAAGAAAAAAGATAAGTTGATTTAATGTCTTAAACATGCTGGGACATAGAAATGATACATTGGAAGAGTCTTTTTGATATGTTATCTTCTGATTGTGCACATCAGACAATATTTTTGTGGACTTGTTGGTGTCAAACTTAGGCTGAGTGGAACATTTTGGAGAAAAGGGCAAAAATTCCCCGAGTTGCATAACCTTTTTCAGTGATTTTGACACCTGTGCCTCTCAACTCTTATTTGTTAACTTTTTTTCTCAAGAAAATCCTGAAGATCAGTGATGCAAATCATAAATTAAATAGTGGTTGAGTAAAATGTATGACTCAGAAATTATTTCAACATTATCTTTCAAGTGCTGCTAGACATTGTAAGACAATTAATGAAAGAGGCTGTTAGTATTGGCAATGTTATTTGAGCATCCTAGAGACCCTGATAGGTGCCTAGGATCGCCCATATTTGTAGTTTCATTGAGTGTGCACCACAGCTTTCTAAACTACTAATGGGGTTGACTGCCTGGTTTAGTTGTCAAACATGAGAAAGCATCTTGTTATTGAACTTCATATAATTTTGTTAAGGAAACATATGCAAACTCAGTGGTAAAGGCAAAGAGTCATACAAATTTCACCACTATCAAATGAAAAAATATAGGTTATATTCTTTAACAGAGAATTGTTTGGCTCTTTGTATGTGTTTCTAGCGTAGAATTTCTTGCTTTTCTTTCTGTCAGATTTCTCCATGTATACGAGGAATTTGTTTTTCTTCTTTTACATTGGCATGCTACAGTAGCTCATTTGTTTTTTACTTTATCGCGGGTTGTCGCCTATATTTTAGCAACAGGTTTGAGTTGCGTATTAATTGTGATTAGTTTACATAGGGCTAGGGTTTTTAAACTATATATGTCTTGTAATGCAATATGGTTTATTGACTCTTGTTTAAAATGTTTGGCTACATATTTAATCATATAGGGATTCTGACAAGATGATATTTGAACATCTGCAAAAAGAATTTGAAGCTGCTCGTGCTTCTCAAACTGAAGGTGGCTTTGAATTTGTTGTGTAATTTGTTTCTGTTGGGTTAATGCTTTCACCCTTAGTTGCTTTGTGTGACAAATGATAGGTACTGCCTCCCTTTGCTCTTTACCTTTTTTTTATGGTTGTATAATTTATTTTTATAACATCAACTACTGTCTTGATGTTAGTTGGAAGACTTTCTATGCTTTTGCTTCCCCTCCCCCCCCCCCTTTTCCTTCTTTTATTGTGGTTGGTAGCTGGGAAATGGGGGTACATAAACATGACCTAAGCTTTGCGCAGCCTGTTAACAACCTATGCCATCAACTTTAGTGTAGCCTTTTTAATTGGATAAGCATTAGGCTGAATTTGGGTCAGCCCAATACAAGAATCTGTTTGAGGCCCTGAATCCATCTTCTCCTTCTTTGAAGCTGCACCTGTATACTGAAGATTTGTATGATGAATATTAAGCTGCACCTTTGTAGTAGGAACGGTAGAAGACACAAGCTAGAAATGACTTCTTCCTATTCGTCAATTTTAGGAAAGAACTGCTTCCAAGTTCTATTGTTGCCGAGGAATGTGGAATTGGGCTTTACTTGACTAATGGAATGCTGTTAAATTTCACTGCAATTTCTCCCTAGTTTTGGTCCAAGAATGGTTTGCATGAGCATCTTTCTCTTTAGGTAGGTAGTTTGGTTTATTTGCTGCTTTAACTAACAAGTGATTTTTTTTTAATAGAGATCTGTTTAGATGGTGAAGAATGGAATGATGGACTGTTAGCGACGATAAGGGAACGGGTATGGCTTTGTTGAATGTTTTCAAAGGATTCATTGTTATTCTCTATCATCCAATGATGTTAGAATTAGATGATGAGGCTGCTGATAGCTGATGGTATCTGTTATGCAGTTCCAAGTTTCCTGCTGGGCATGATAAAATTCATAATATAACTTATTTGGTTTTATTATCAGGTTCACATGGAGGCAGACAGAAAGGTGATGCCAGGGGAAACAAGCATGGGGTCAAGTTCTCATTTCCAGGAAAAAATCACATATAAAGTTGGAAGTAAGGTAATATTTCTTGTGTGTAACGTATTCCATACCCTGAAATTGCCAAGAGTGACAAAATGAGAAGATTCTTGTATTAGTTATATCTCTTGGTAAATGTGATGTATTTGTCCATAGGTTGCTGTTATACAAGGTGGTTAAGTTGTATATCTTAAAGAAGTTATTTGACTTTGAAAATGTCCCCAGTCAAATTTCTAAAAGAACATGGGGATGACAGACTTGAAAAAACACGGAGTTGTCTTTGGAGTGTTTGAGGAGCTTTTTGTTGCATTATCTTTTTCTTTGGGCTAATTCCGTTTTAGGTTGTCCTTTTTCAGATAACTGGATTTCCTAAGCTTTTTAGTTTGTATGGTTTAGGTGTTTTCAGTATAGTCTCTTGTACTGTTGACGTTGTCTTTTTTTAATCAAGTTTAACTTACTTATCAAAAAAAAAAAAGACAGACTTGAAAAAGGCCTTCTTCTTTTTTATAGCAGATCATGGGCAAGGTTTTCAATTTTGGGCATGTTTGTTTGAAGGGAAGGAGGGAGATTTTTCGCATTAGGCTGGTGAGGGTTACAACCCAGGAAAATTCATGAAACAAGGTGAAGTAGCTAAACACGGCTCTTGCTTGGTTCAAGAGTTGATAATAATCAATGTTTTCCAGCTTTACCTCTGAGTGTTTGGAAAATATCAAGAAAACTTATGTGAGGGAGGTGGATTTGGGAGAAAACTTGTATATATAAACATAGCATGGCATAAAAGTTGGGAGCACCAAACAGGGGGATTTCCTTAATGTATTATTGGAGATATGGGAAAATGAAACATTTGATTGGCAGTTATAGTGTGTACTGACACAGGTATACTGATACAGGCTACAAAGAGTGTCTCTAATCTTTCTTTCAATACAGTGTTGTCCATTTGGCATCTTTGAATTCATGTAACAATTAATTACTGTCTTATATTGAGAGATTTCTTAATTTTATTGGTACATGAGCAGGTGATTTGTTGTTTGGAAGGGGCAAGAATCGGCATACAATATGAGACATCTTTTGCTGGTACTTTAAAGTGATCTAGTCATAAACTTTTTCCAATGTAAATGCTTGTGCCCATGATCATTATTTCAAGCGAACGTACAACTATTTTGTTCAAGATGGGTTGAAAGCTGGAGCATTTCTATCCTCCGGTGTTGTCTTTGTGTAACTAGTTACTGATACTTGTTTTCCCTGTTAATTCTTGCCTGTATGTATATATTTTGTTGTGTGAGTTACTCATAACTCAATTAATGCATACAACTTTTGCCTAGAACAACTATCTATTTGTCAAAATGTCTGTTGGTATATTCAGTTTGAATACTTAGTAAAACACTGTTTGAGTGAAAGCTATTTAGCAATTGGACATTCTATGGGGGGGGGGGGGAATGTGTTACTGGATTACTTGGATGGACCAGGCAAATAGTTGACAGTGTTAGCGCGGATAAGAATGTCTTCACAGAAACTCTTTCACCATTTTGTGTTGTGTATTGAATTTGGAAACAAGGGCTCTTGTAAAGGAACGTTGGAACTTGGAATTTGCTTCAACCTCCTTTGTTCATTTAGATAAGACCAGGTGTCATAGTAACACCCCTTGCACTAGCCAGAGCCTAAGAAAAGAAAATGTCATCAAGGTAAATATGTATTGCCGCCATTGTAGTCAAAAGTGTGAAACTTAAGGTAATCTTTCTCACATACAAGAAGTGTTGCTAGTTTTCATGCATGTGAAGAATGTTATGGTTGATTTATTTTGGTTGACATTTTTTATGAGTTTGATCCTCGTGGAGATCATCACAAGCTTAAGTACTTGGAAAATCAACTTGCTTGTTTCTGTGCTTTTGCAGGAGAACCTTGTGAACTATACCATTGTGTGCTTGAAAGCAAATCATTTCTTGAAAAGATGTGTGTAGTTGAACACACTATCCCCTTTTTCTTACCAATACGAGAAGCGGAAAATGATCTTCTTTCTTCCAACGCGATGGTAGGGTTGGTGGCCTGCATTGGATTTGCCAATTTGATACTTCTGCAATACTATATCAGTTGTGAATTTTTTCTCAATGCTTTCCTTGCAGAAATTTATAGATTACGTAGGAGAACTTTTGCAGGCTTATGTGGACAGGCGTGAACAGGTACTCTTGGTACATGTAGATATTCTCTTTGCAAACTATTAAGGTCTGCATGAATTTTCTGTAGATTTAGAGTTGTGCTTTGTGCAGTTGGATTGGAATGATTTGGTACAGAACTTATTATTAGCATTATGTGGTATGCTATTTTGGTAACAAGATAGTATAGTGGAAATTTTGTTTCTGGCTCTATTATTTGGTTATCCTAGTGCTTAACTCAAAGCAGTTGCAACACCTTTATACTCTACATCTTCGTTCCTTTAATATATGTTTTCTGCCAATAACAATTTTGAATTCACTTTTTCTCATCGTTACTTGCCTAATCTACTGCAGGTTCGGCTTATCAAGGAGCTGTATGGAAATCAAATTAAAGAGTTGTATCATAGCCTTCCATACCATATGGTTGAATTCGTCCTAGATGATGCTGATAGGTTGGTACAGTTTCTTGTATTTGTTGCCAGATGCTATGATTTTGTTGAAATTGCTTTCTATGTGTTCTCATGCTCTGCTGCTCTCTGGTTTCTGCTTCTTTCTCTTTGAAGTTTTTTCTATGGGAGTGACCCAGTAGTTGCTTTGCTCGAATGAGATCTAGGTGGTCTTGGTAGCTATTCCGCATCATATCCAGTAGAACAAGCATTATTAACCATTGGATAGGCAAGGCTTTTAGGGTGAAGACCAGCTGGGAGAAATTTAAGTTGATAATAAAATATGTTATTCCAAGTTTACTTTGTTTGGGATAAGTTTGCTTTCTCTCTTCTAATGCCTGTGTGACATAATACTAGTGGACTGTCACTGACTTTTACACACCAGTCATTTTTCCTTGTTTTTAGTCGGTATGTAGAGGTTTCTGGCCCCCAGGGTGAAGGCTTTATCGGTGTCTAAATCAGGAGCACAAATACAAAGGACCAGGCAGAAGTAAATGCCAGTGTTTCCACTAAAAACTGAATTGTTTATATGGGCCTCTGGAGCTAAGCAAATCAACAGCACAGATATCAATATTTGATTGATAAACTGGGCTGTACTGCAGCTTCCTAAACAGTAGCATTTTTTGGGCTGATCATAATAGATTCATTGCTAATATCATTATATTATGGCCAACTTTCTATATACTGCCAATAAACAAAGGTACTTGACTGTACTTTTTGCCTTTAATTCGTATAGGGATTGTGAAGTTAAATGTTGATTATCAACTTTATTTGAGAATTAGTCTTTCTCAGATTTTAACGCGGTGAACATCACTGGGGTTCTGGGAGTGTATAGGGTTTTTCATTATCTGAAATGCAACCTCAGAAGATTGTTTTTATTTTCTTTTTGATTTGTTGTTTTTGACAATGCTGAGAGTATGGTTTTCTTGTTGCAGCAAGGTTACGGTAAGTCTGAGATATGCAGATCTCCTCTCTGTTCTTCCAACTCGAATCAGAGTGCTTGC
Source organism: Myrica gale (assembly GCA_963930655.1). Lineage (NCBI taxonomy): Eukaryota > Viridiplantae > Streptophyta > Magnoliopsida > Fagales > Myricaceae > Myrica > Myrica gale. Next base: position 1,872,439 of record OZ005614.1, on the reverse strand, counting down.
TTGGCCATCGAAGAAAAGTAGTACTAATGGGGCAACCCTGAACCGAAAGGAAAATGGAATAGTAGGAAGTCACCAAATTCCTGCTCGCTTATCATATGCCGAGGATGCCTTACAAACTATGAGCTTACCTGAAGGTGTTTAACTTTTTGTCTGTCTCTGTTTAGGTCTACCAATTTATATGAGCTTACCTGAAGTCTTTTACAATTAACTTTTCTTGTTGATCACTTCCAGTGTATTTTTCATTTGGCTTATTGTTGTGCTATTCACAACTGCCTTTGTGGGTGTCCTATGACTACTTACTGATATTCTTTTCCTTTTTTTGGCTTTGTTTTCTCAACCGTATCACAGCATATGCGGAGATTGTGTTGAATCTCCCTCGAGCACTTGAGCAAATATTTCAGCAGAAGAGCCCCGCTTAGTGATTCATGTATATCCGATCCGCAAAAAAAAAAAAAAAAAAAAAAAAGAGGAGAAATTGGCTGGGAAGCTCTAATTGCTTAAGCAAGAATGGGAGCATGGTTGTCTTGTTTCTCAGCATGAGGCCCGGATCATTACCCAGCAAATATTGGGATAGATTTGGTGAATCAGTTTATAGATAAGTATCATTTTGCTCCTCCCTCTCATGCTCTCTCAGAAATTTCTCTGTCCGTCAGTGTCTAGTTCATGTCAATGTCATTTGGACATCCGTATAGGAGTGATATTGAGTTCATTGGGCTTAAACATGTTACTCCGTCCTTGGGATGGTCCTAATTTTTGTGATGGAATCTGTACAGCTATACATATGGAAGTCAGACGTGTTCCCACATGTACCCCCATTATGTTTTCAGTAATAAAGATGATAATATTCTATATATATATTTAAGAGGCTGCAAGTGCAAGCAATGCCTTTCTTCCCAAATTTGCTTTCGAAGATTTGTATATTTGCCCATTTCGCCCACGCTGATGGCCTCTTGCTTTTAAATACTAGCAAACTGTTAATCGGAAAAGTTTTAGTACCTAAATGTTGAATTGTAGAGCTATGCTTTTCCTCATATTACTCTAGATGTCGGAAAAAGGAAGAGAGCAATGTTCCATCCAAAGAACTCGAAAACCAGCAAATGTTCCTTTGGACAATTCGGAATCGAGGGCAATTGTAATTTTTCCACAGATGATTGGTTAGATAATGGCAAATAAAAACTCTCTTCAAGGTTGGAAAATTGATGGAGTAAGTTCAACTTTTTTCTTTCTGCTATAGAAATTCATTGGGCATATGGGCTACACAGGAGGTAGCCTTCTGCCTTTGCTTCAACCCTTCCTTCTCCAATGTAATCATGTCTGTCGTTGGCCAGTTGAGGCCATTGATTGACACAGACAGAAAATAACCCTTTCCAATAAGCATCAGGCTTCAGTCTAATTAGTAATATTAGAGCGCTTAGATTTGGTTCTCTCCTCAGTTGAAACTTTGAAATGGACGGATCAAGGATGTTCAAATTATGCTCATCACAATTTAATAGCATTAGTGTTCGTAGGTGGAAGCTTCTTTTCTCCTTTATTTGCTTTCCTTTTAGGAAGAATGCTTCCAATATTCTCTCCGAGTCTCCGGGATCTCGCTGTGGCGAGAGAGACACCAAATGGCGAACAACAGGCGGTCCTGTCCTTATGCCCTGAGCTAATGTTGATATATTCCATCTGGCAGAAGATGGCAAACAATGGAGTCGGCCATAAATGAATATTGTCCAACATCACGGCACCTACATAGCAGTTGAAAGGCTTGTACATAGCTAGTTCCCTTCCTCTTGTTGCAGACTTGCAGTAGGGTTATTTTACTTTTATGACATTTCATCTGAGATAAAAAAATCTCGCTTTTATTTTATTTTTAATCGAGTGTCCGATTCAGTTTACACGTATCTCAACTAATTTTAAGATCTGTGCAGTCTTTCCATCTAACACAAACCGAACAATTATCATACCTAAGACTGTTCCAACGAATCCAACTTTTAATAACTATAACACAACACAGCCAAAAGTAATTAGGAAGCAAAGAGCTTTGCCAGTACTGCAACCTCAAAAATATTGATCCTACAGTCAGCCAGAAATGTTCTAATAATTTCTCAATTGTGACAAGAAATTAAGAATCTTTTTTTTTTCAAGTGTCATATATATCTTCTCTAGTTTAAACAACGTTAATGTCAGCAAACGAAAGAAAAAACGGGTTAACGTCAAATTAAACACAACTTCTATTATTTTCTGCACAAGGGGTTTTTTATCTTTAACAATTAACAGATGATAAGAAAGGAAAGTTTCATAAATAGTATCCAGTTGAGCAAAATTAGGGTCATATAGTTGACGCAGTTCCTTTTGTACTGTTTGGGCAGGCGTAAGTCCCTCATACACTGCAGCAAGGTGACCGAACTGCAGCAAATCCTCGCCCCCATAAAAAGGCTGACGACTCAAATGACACCCCAAAGCTCTAGTATCATGATGATGATCGATGCTAATTTTGTATTAAAAACCCACAAAAACAACTGATCTCCTCTTTTATTGGAACTTACCTTTTCCAAATTCCACTACACCAGAATTAGTCTTTTTTTTAAAAAAAAAAAGGTAAATAAAAAATTAAATACACCCTAATTGCACCTCGATCTAGTACTTGAGTGACAATTTAACCCTTGCACTTTCAATTTAAACAATAATTTAATTACCCTGGCCGGCCTGCACATTAATCAACCTTTCTCCCAAATTAGCTCTCCCAGCTCAGATCTAACAGCTGAAAACTATTAAAAGATATGCATGCCCTCCTTTGTCTGTTTACATTAGAAGGCAAATGTGTCAATGAAAATTTTCAGCTGTTCGATTGGATGTAAACTAATTTGGGAGAGGGGTTGATTTGTTACAAGTGCAAAAGGTAATTAAATTGTTAAACTTTGAAAGTATATATATGGGTTAAATTGACACTCCCGTGCGTCAAATTACATTATGCCCTGTTGTTCTTTCATGCCCTTATCGACGCGCGGGATCAATATTTCTTAATCCCTTCCTGGAATGTATATAAATATTGAAGTTTAGGGGCAGTACCAGCACTTGTATGCCTCTAATATCCCAATGGATTCCACACTCGACGTCATTTCTTCTCCTCTGGGGGAAGATCGAGAAGACCATCAAGACAATGGGGATGCTTTTTCACACGTACCATTTCTGAAGAAGAAAAAAGAAACCTCCACGCCCACAAATTTCATTTGGCCAAAAGAGACCTTCGTGAAAGCTCATGAAGAGCTTAGAGAGCCACTCGTGGATATTGATGGCTTTTTAAGGGGTGATGTGGTGGCGACCCAGCAGGCCGCAACGGACATTAGGGAAGCTTGCCTGAACCATGGTTTCTTCCAAGTAAGAGGCCACGGGGTCGATCTTCGTCTCATCCAGAGTGCATACGATCACATGGATAGTTTTTTTAAGCTTCCAGCTAGCACCAAACTTGGGGTTAAGATAAGGCCGCCTGAAAATATGTGGGGCTATTCTGGCGCTCATGCTAATCGTTTTTCATCCAAGTTGCCTTGGAAGGAGACATTAACCTTCGGCTTCCACGAGTCAAGCTCAGGCCACGTTGTTGCAGATTTCTTCAAATCCTCCCTAGGGATGGATTTCGAACAGGCGGGGTAAGAAAACGGCCGAGATTTCTTCAATCTCAGGCGTCGTTGTTGATAGTGCGTGCATTTGTCCATTAACCATGCAAACTCTTTTTATCATGTTTTCTTGAAAAAAAAAACACTGCCGCTTCGTGATCTTAATTTGCTCCTTAATTTGTATTGTACGTAGAGCGGTATACCAAAAGTACTGCGAAGCAATGAAGGAAGTAGCGCTTGCAATCATGGAGCTATTGGCAATCAGTTTGGGAGTCGATCGACTGTATTATAGACGCTTTTTTCAAGATGGTTATGCGATTATGAGATGCAACTACTACCCACCTTGCGAAGAGCCAGGCCTTGTCTTTGGCACCGGACCCCACTTTGATCCAACATCCATAACCATTCTTCACCAGGACCAAGTTGGAGGTCTTGATGTATTTTCCGGCAACAATTGGAAGACTGTTCGACCTCGTCATGATGCACTAGTGATTAACCTCGGCGACACCTTCAAGGTGCGCACTCGATCTTTTGATCAATTCAAAATTTACTACATTTGGGTTTTGTTTGATATATGCATGCAGGTATTATCGAATGGGACATACAAGAGTTGCCTACACAGAGCAATGGTTAATAAGGAAACGGGGAGAAAGACGATGACATTCTTTTTTAACCCAAGAGAAGACAAGGTTTTGACACCCCCCGAGGACCTTGTACGTCGTGTTGGGACACGAATGTACCCGGACTTCACATGGTCGGATTTCCGCGGATTCACACAAACACACCAAAGAGCTGATTCTGATACCCTGCCAAACTTCGTCAAATGGTTCCATGATCCCAGCCGTCCCCCAGCTGATCTCTATGACTGATATAATTAATTAGCTACAATATGAAATGACCCTAAATATTTAGCAGACCTTGCTTCTGAATTTGGGACTTTTCGGGGCGGATAGATTGAGGTTCTGTTCCGGTTCCGATTCCGGTATATACCGGAACCGAGAATTATTGCGGAATTGTTTGAATTTTTCATTCTATTTTTTTTAATATAACTCAAAATAAAGTATAACATAAATTTTGGATGAGTTTTTATATTTATTGTTAATTTATGATGAATAAATGAAAAATCTTTCAAAATTTTAACCTAAAAAAAAGTTCAAAAAAGTTTACAGGCCAAACCGGGAACTAGAAGTGGAACAATACACATAATTAATAATACTCACCTGTAGGATAGACGCAAGTGCACGCATGCAATACACTCGGATGTCTTAATTGTGTCTTGTTTATCTAGTTAACGCTTCCACATCCAATTAGTCATCTGACCCTACAATCTACGAACCAATAACATCTGCTTTAACAAACTCTAACAACACCATTGGTAGTCCGAAGCCCACTAACTCATAACCTACTGTCCGAGATAAGCCCGTTGACTCCTTATTAGCCCAGCTTAAAGAGCCAAAGCCCAACTCATGGCAGACCAAGTTGTCTCAATCCTTTCCCTCACACTGCTCTATATGTCATGTTTGGGCTCTGGTTCGTTTCTGAATGGATGAATAAGCGCACTGGGCCAAGTCCGAGTAGGCCACACCACGATGGCCCGTTTTGAAGCTGTATTGGCCGTCTCAACTCTCCAGCCCCAAATTTCTTATTAAGTTTTCGATTCGGGTCAACCACGGCGACCCAGGATCACATTTCTTATTATGCTTTTGCCATCGAAGAATAGCACTGACCTGAAGGTGTTTAAACTTTTTGCCTCTCTGTTTAGGTCTCCTTCCTCCCTCTTACCTTTATGAAAATAAACAATGATCGATTTCCCTCCTCCCTCCTCGCCTTCATGGGCATCCTATGACACTGCTTACTGAGTAATTGATATGCTTTTACTTTTAAGAAAATATATTTTTTTATACACGAACTTATAATTTCCTTTTGCCCTTAGTACCTTAAACTACAAGTTTCGAGAAATTTTACCTTTGAACTATTAATATTAGACATTTTAAACTCTCTATCTATTTTTTAATCACTTTTCTACTCTCTAACTACTAATATTAGACTTTGTATCCTCTATTTGATAATAATACAATTTAATCAATTTATAATAATAGTTTTAATATATGTAAATTGAATCCAGAATAGTATCACTATTTTAGTCTAATAATTTGATAAAGGACATAGTGTCGAAATTAGTAATTAGAGTGTAAAATATTTAAAGGTGAAAACGTTTATTTATACTTTTTATTTTCTTGGCTTTGTTTTCTGTTTCCTTATCCATATTTCAGTGATTAGAGTAGATGTTGTTGACCATTTTACTGTGTCCTTGACTCTTGGATCGTCCAATGTGATACAATCTGTACAGCTATGCATGAAAAATGTCAGACATGTTCCCACATGTACCCCTTTCTTTTCGGCAATAAAGACAAGATTATTAGGGCTGCAAATCGGAAATGCGGTCCGAATCCGGTCTAACAAAATACGGTCCGGTCCGGTCTACTTAAGTGGTCCGGACTGGTTTCAATTTATTTTTAAAAAATTTTAGGTTTATTTCAAAGGGGAAGGACATATAAAAATGTAGAGTTTTAATTTAGATTAAAATTATATTAATAAATGAAGTCGGTCCGGACCGCATTTAAAAAAAATAGGACGCGACCGGACTGCATTTTAATAAATAGGACCGGACCGCAAATCCGGTCTGATTTTGCCGTCCGGTCCGCGGTCCGGTTCTGTACAACCCTAAAGATTATATATCAAATAAGAGGCCGCTATTCTTTTCTTCTCTATTTTGCAAATTTCACCCACGTTGATCATGTCCAGGAAAGCTTTGGTTGGTCGTAGTTACAAGGCCAACGATCCAAGCAAGTTTACAGCCTTCAAAGCCTACATTCTAGACCGAAAGGTATCTCCCGACTAAAGCTACTCAGAAGACAAAACAGAGAGAGGACATTCTCCCAGAAGCAGAACCAAGGTTGGCAATTTGGAAAAAAAAAAAAAAAAAAAGAACCAAGGTTGGCAACTTTAATTACGCCAGGAACTACAGAGGACTTCATGTTACTTTCGATGAAGTCAAAAAAGGAAGCAACCGACGGTCCGCATCCAAAGAACTCGAAAGCCAATAAATGCTCCTTTGGACAATCCGGAATCGAGGGGAAATTGCAATTTTTCCGTAGATGATTGGTTAGATAATGACACATAAAACCTTTTCTTTGAGGTTGTTAAATCGAGGGAGTTAGTTCAAATTATAGAAACTTAAGGAGGGAATAGGGCGTTTGCATCTGCCTGCCATTACCTATACGGTCTATACAACGGGAGTTCATCTTCTCCGGTTCTCCTTTCTTTAGATTTGACCGGTCCTATGTGCTTATATACAACGACGTGCAACTTTATCTTTTAGATAAAGAAATTTCATTGGGGCTAAAGGCTACACAGCGGGAGGTAGCCTTCTGCCTTTATTTTTACCCTTCTCCTTCAATCCAATGTAATCCCACGTCTGCCGTACCAGTTGAGCTAATTGACAGACAAAAACAACACTTCCAGTAAACATCAAGGTTATGGTCCAATTAGTAATATTAAAGCCAATATATTTGCCTGTAAGTCGAAACTTTCAATTGAATGCATCAAGGACGTTCAAATTCATCACGATTTACTCTCATTAGTGTTCCTGGCCATTGGAAGCTCCCTTTCCCCCCCCCCCCCCCCCCCTTTCCTTCTGTGAAGAAATCTTCTTCTCTTCGTGATCTTGTTGTGCTTCTGTCGTGCAAGAGAGAGATGCACCAAATGGAAAACAGTAGGTTGTCCTTATGCTATGAGCTCATGTTGATCCAAATGGCAGAAGACGGCAAACAATGGAGTCGGCCATAAATGAATATTGTCCAACGTCATGGCACCTATGTAGCAGTTGGAAAGTTTGTACATTGCTAGTTCCGTTCCTCTTGTCAGCATATTGCAGTGGGTTTTATTTCACTTTCATGGTTTTTGATCTGACATAAGAATCCCATTTTTAATTATTATAATAAATTACAGCCAAAAAGCAATTAGCAAGCAAAGAGCTTTGCCACTGCAACCTCAAAACCGCGGAAAACAATTCCACTGTCAGCCAGACTGTTCTAGTAGTGCTTTTTTTCTAGAACCCATCACTGTTATTGGAGGCACATATGCACATGGAACCTATGTTCGCCATGTGATTCCCAATACAATGAACGGTTAGATATCTTAGAGAGCTAAATAACAGTAATAGGTTATGCCCACTGCTTTTTTATCCAGAAATGCTTTTTGCTTTGGCCGTACCTGGTGAAATCCTTCCTTCCCCTACAGCACATTGCAGGTTCTTGAAAGAATTGAATGCAACCGGCTAATCCCATTACCCCGGTCATCGCTTATATATTCAAGGCAATTACTAGCCAAAATGAGAGATTACAGACATTAACACAACAAATGGTCCCCAAAAGTCTTCATTTTCTCTCCTTCCTGCTACTTCTTACTACAGTGTATGCTCAACTTCGTGTGGATTATTACCGACACGCATGCCCGAACGTCGAAGCAATAGTCCGCTCTGCGGTCAAAAAGAAATTCCAGCAGACATTTGTGACAGCTCCTTCCACTCTCAGGCTCTTCTTCCACGACTGTTTGGTCCGGGTTTCCTTCCTTCCCCTAAACTCAACTATGCATGTCAATGTTATAATAGCTCGTCTTTCCCGTCGAAGTTCTGCAATTTTGGATTTTCTTTGTTCTTTACGTTTTTTTTTGTCTGAGTTGGGGGTGTCTTGCAGTGCCGTTAACACGCCATGACCAAAAGTACGGTATTTTCTCGACAGGGTTGTGATGCTTCGGTAATGCTAGCCTCTAAGAATCACACATCAGAGAAGGATAATGCGGATGATCTTTCACTAGCCGGGGATGGGTTTGACACGGTGATCAGAGCCAAAGCTGCGGTTGATGGTGTGCCCCAGTGTAGAAACAAGGTCTCGTGTGCTGATATCTTGGCCATGGCCACTAGGGATGTGGTTGCTCTGGTAAATAATTAAGCTTCTCTTCCAAGACGCCAAATTCTAGCTAAAGCTTAGGGTAGCTTCGTTTTTTTTTGCCTTCTTAACTCTGTTCATTTAAGTATTTGGACACTTCAACTTTTCTAGGGCATCTCAGTCAAAATTCAAATGATTATAACCCATTAGATCAGCGCCAATTATTTAAGCCGTCGTCGGTGTTGCACTGCTGTTGCTTACCTTTTTCCATTGCGGCTTTAGCATTTTCATGAGAAAGGGATTCTTTGTGGAAGTTTATAACTGGGAGAGTGTTTTTGTGCAGGCCGGGGGACCATCTTATGGTATAGAATTGGGAAGACGTGATGGGAGAATCTCTACCAGACGTAGTGTCCGACACTACCTTCCTCACCCAGACTTCAAATTGGACCAGCTCAGGCGCTGCTCAGCTCCATGTTTGCCTCACAAGGTCTCACTCAAGCAGATCTGATCGCACTGTCAGGTACTATGTTTTCCTTCACGGGTGTCAAGGGAAATCTTATGTAAAAAAGAGTTCCTCATTAGCTTACCGTTAGTATTTTTCTTTTATCCCTTCAACCGCCCAAGTAAAGTCCCACTTAAAGCATAAGTAATAGAATAATACTATATGGTAGGGAGATTTTTTCCCCCTTGTCTAATCCTATTGCTTCTTTACAAGATTTTACAACTTAGCAACCACTAGGAGTTAATCAACTCTTAGCCAAAGTGGCGAGGACCTGGGATTTCTTGTAGCCACTGTAAAGTCGGATTTATCTAAACTGTATGTCTTGAAAGCTGCACCGGTCCAGAATTTAACAAACCATTAGGTGGGTTCCACTCCGGTGGACCCTCCGGGTTGAGTTTCTCCTCACCCAAAAAAAAACCACTAGGACTTGTTAGAAAGTTGGTGATATTTATTTATCTCATTCCCTAAGTACTGAGTTACTGTAGGAGCACATACGATCGGGTTCTCTCACTGCAACCGAATCTCCAAGCGCATCTACCATTTCAAAACCCGGAACAGGATTGATCCGACGATTAATCTGGCATATGCGAAGCGTCTCCGACAATTGTGCCCCCAAGGAGTAGACCCCAGAATTGCCATTGAAATGGACCCGACCTCGCCTCAGACATTCGATAACATGTACTACAAGAACCTTCAGCAGGGAAAGGGCTTATTCACCTCTGATCAGTCTTTGTTTACGGACAAGAGGTCAAGGAAATTTGTGAACCTATTTGCTTCCAACAACACAGCCTTTGAGCGGGCTTTCGTTGCTGCCATTACCAAGCTTGGAAGGGTGGGTGTCAGGACTGGGAACCAAGGTGAGATTAGGCACGATTGCAGTATGGTTAACTAAAGGGTATTTGATCGTTTAATTCCTTGTACAAGTTATATCCAAGAAATAATTTTGCACCATTTATATGTGGATTTTAATTATGGATGATCATAAATGTCATCCTGCGCTTTTAATTTGAATAATTTATCAATAATTCTGTACGTTCAAGTTATATCAATGATCATAAAACACTTCCTTATCTCAACTTGGGAGCAAAGTTTTATCTCGTTTTTCCTCAATACGTATGATGATGTCTACAAACAAGCAATATCAGAAGCGAAGAAGTAAGCTGCATGAAACACATCATTTCATGGATGACTAGATTCAAGCACACGAGAGAGAGCACTAAAGATCTCCAAGAGAAATAAAATCTTTGGCGAAGAAAATGAAAAGGAAAGGAAGGAAGAAGTTGCGCAAATTATATTATTTTGGCGTTAAAAAGACAAGTAACACAGCCCCTTTCTGGCACTTGGTCACAGATAAAAAGGAAAAAGTTAACCATTTCGATTTAACCAAAACGATTGTCCCACTAAACTAGAGATAGAGGTTTTAGCCTTTCTTCATCATCATAGATTGGCCTTCTCTGGGAGAATATGACACTTGAACTCTCACTAAGGAAGACACTCTTGGCTCTTTAAACAGTGTAATGTTGCTGGATTGTATCAATGTCTAATCCTTTCAGCTTCACCACCGACTCAACGTGCCCCTTTAGTGTAAGTAGCTCCCTCAGCCTGCAACCACAATTCAAACTATCGTCTGTAAGAGATCAAATAAATTCACCCCCTGCACACGTTATCATTATCATCTTCATCAGAGGTAAATAATATATACCTGTAGAGTCTTACTTCTAAACTTGCATCACTAATGAAAAGGCATAAACACCAACTAGTTTACAGAAAAAGGTAAAAAATGTGTGTGTGTGGGGGGGAGGGGTGAGACTCGATGATTTTGACCTAGAAATTCGGTAAGAATATTTTTAACATGGAAATTATTCCAGAATGAATAAAGGACAAACTATCCTTGGAACAATTTCAGCTCAAAAGGTCCCCTTCACATTACAGATTTAGAGGTTTTCCTTATCCCAAACACGCCGGTGCTGGTTTCATGTCCCTCCAATGGGTATAACGTGAAGATATTAACAGCTCGAAAACGTGCCTTAAAACATCTGGAAATTGGCATACAGAGTTATATATACCTAGGGACCCTTCTCAATCAGTGGCAACTTTACCAATAATGGTTCCAACGCCTAATTGTTTTTGCTTGTATCAAATTGGCAAGCCCAACTTATAGCAATGCTATGAACTCCTGCCTTAGGTCTCTTAAACTCAATTCTAAGTCATAGCAGCAAAGAAGAATGCTGCATTTTTGAACGAAATTAAAGAATTTCTCCAATATGCTTTAGGCACATTTAGCCACCACACACATTCCTATAGTCCGAAGTTTTTTTCAAAATAATTAATAGCTTGAATTAGCTCACCTTGCAACCTCAGCCCGTCGCTTGGCTTGCTCTGCTATCTCTGAAAGTTCCCTGTAACTGCTCTTGTCAGAGAACACATTATTGGTTTCCGGTGGCTGAAGGCCATGTAGGGTCCTCTGTGCAGCTGCCCACTGTGCTTCTCTCTCTTCTTTTCCATAGTCTTTCTTAGTAGTAAAGGCAGTCTGTTATGGCAAGGAAGCAGAAAAACAGTCAAATGAAAAAACAAGAATAAAACAAGAAAGATGATTCTAGTAGTAAATCAAATATTACTAACAAATAACTGCACAAGACCACACCTTGTTCTCCAAAAGGTTATCCCAGGCCTTCCCACTGAGAACGTAGCGGATTGCAAATTTGAGGAGATCGAGTGGGAAATATGTTACAAGGCTATAAAGCCAGATTACACCCGCCCAACCCCAGCCTGCTCCTTCAATTCGTGCAAAACCCCAACTTGCATAGACTGCTATGAAAGTAGCTACCTGTGAATTACAGTAAAGTGTACTGTGTTAGACTAAGAGTTAACCACTTCAGTCACAAATCCATGTATCCAACTCTTCAAGATCCCTGCACACAACACGAAAGCATACCAAATGAAAAACCTGACATAGCACCTAAACTTCCCACAAAAACCAGTAGACTGGAGGTGAGATGGAAGGTGAATCTAGAGACTAGTCAACTGTGTTTCCCCATCCCAATAGGAGATTATAACAAGCAATTTAGGGAATAGAAAATTACAAAAAAAATTACGGCATAGATATGGAAGATGCAAGTCTTCCACCATTTCTCCTTCTAAATAACTAATTATTCCACCAAGATAGTACTTAAGCACCTCCCACTGAATGCCATGCAAAAACTAGTTGACTTGCTTGACTGTCACTAGCACAAAAGAACCCAAAATTTTCAGTAACTGATTTAACCTCTAAGGAAGACTGTAAACAGACATGCCACCTATTCATAAGACTTGAACGCCATTGTTAAAATGTTGAATTAACCAAACTACTGGAAATAAATCCAACACACTTAAAAAGTTGGTGAATGTTCAAAATCTTCCTCACCACAACCCACAGCCACACACTCATTTCATCTGTTGTGCATTCTCCATAGCTCTTTCCGTACACTGTAACTACATTCTAATTCAATCCTTTACGCAGATATATAATGTTTGAGAAGGAAAGTTTCAACTAGAACTAGGAAAGAGACAAATGCCTCTTCTAAGGTTAATTCTTACCAGCTGAGCAAGTACAAAAGCTGCGAGCAAGAGGAGTCCAGGTCGTTCAATAAAGGACCAGCTGCGGGACCTTGTGACGAAAATAAGGGCCTGGCTTATAATACTAACTTGCAGGTATAAGGCTGCCATCATTTCTTCGTTACTGTGCCTCAATGACCTCACACCAAACTTGTCCTGTATTTCAAAAGATGATAAAGAAATAGTGTCTAAAAATGGTACACTAACATTACCAATAGAACAAATAGTAACAGGTGAAAACTAAAACCATATATCACATTAGCATTTAAAGCACAGTGAATGAAAACAAAATAAACTAATTAGATTCCATGGAGTTACAGTAACTAGCTCTGAATACTCCATTGTCTCAATTAAATAACTATTCCAATACATATGTCCTGACTTTAAACTGATTGGACATGTAGGATTATGATCCACTAATTAAAAGATTTGTTCATGAATTACAAATATATTGAGATTCAAAACCAATCACCCTATATATTAATGACAACTGATGACAACCAAGTGTGCTAATCTTGGACGCAGAAAAAAAGTTTGCCAATCAAATAAATACAAAAATTTCGAGTAAGTTGATGTAAAGAAAGCTAGTAAAATTGAGACTTTCTCGGTTATACAAACTTCCTAAATTGAACACCCAGTGTTATAGCTCGATTTTTCTTTTCTTTTTGATTCACTTTATTAAACTGTTACAATCATTGTCATATTCATCTCTTAAAGCCCTGAGGACACAATAGGAAGAAGAACTAAGAACCAAAAAACAAATATATAATTACCGAGAAAAAGTCAGTATCTTTCATAAGCCAAAAGAATATCACGGTCATCAGTGCCATGTAACCTCCAAGCACAATGCCAGTAGCAAAAATTTCTTTCAGTTTCCAGCTATCTGGCTGTGGAGATGGCTTCACTCGATCCTTTGATATTGTCATGATTGTACCTAGAGAGACAGTAATCCAAAAAAAATCAGAATTGCTCTTATGCTAAGTTAGGTATGGTAAATTGCAATTAGAAACAGATTCCCAGATGCCTCACCGTCATTAAGGATGGCGATGATTAGAACCATGAATGGTGCAAAGTCAAACTTCCATATCAAAGCAATAAACATGAAGCCAAACTGCCAAATTGAGAATAATCAGCCCGTATGTTAGAATCTACCAGTGAGTTCCTAAATTGCAATGAAATTTTTCCAAATGCATAGGAAGTTTACCACTATACGAATGGTAATTGAAACTGCATAGATCTGCAAATGAGAGAAAACGAAACAGGCGAGCCTTAGACCCCTTTTAAATAGTGAACATTAACCACCAGCAATCAAAGAAGGTGAAAGTTAACTAACTGTGTAATTCTTCATCCTCTGGAAAATAGCCCTGCTTGTCAGCACGGCACTTATAATGACACTCAAACCAGGTTCAGTGAGGACAATGTCTGAAGCACCTCTAGCAGCATCAGTAGCATCAGCAACAGCAATTCCAATATCTGCCTTCTTTAACGCAGGGGCATCATTGACACCATCTCCAGTCATGCCACAAATGTGTTTCCTCTCTTGCAGCTTCTTCACAATTTCATATTTGTGCTCTACAATTACAAAGCAGAGTTAGAACAAGGAAGCATGGTCATAACCTTAAAAAATTAATGGATTAAATTGCTGATATTAATAGATCATTCAGTGCACACTGCTGAGGAAGGGAAGGAAGAATCTATTCAGCAGCATTCACTAATGAATACCTATTGATGTAGTTGAAGCAGAATAGTACAGGTGGAATAAAATAGGGAAACATGTACAAATATGAATACCTGGAAATACTCCAGCAAATCCATCCGCCTTCTCAATCAACTCATCTACTGGGAGGGCTGCAATTGAAGCATCTTTGTCTTGGCCAAGCAATGAAGAAGAAGGGTACATATTTGTTCCCATTCCAAGCCTACGACCTGTTTCCTTGGCTATGGCAAGCTGGTCCCCTGAAAATCGACAGAAAAGTGAGTAAATATTATGAAATGTAACAACCAATACAAGCATAGAGGGGACTGGTTTTTGCAGGAGATCTACCAGTAATCATCTTTACGTTCACACCGAGGTTAAGTGCTCTTCTGATGGTTTCTGCACTGTCATGCCTGGGAGGATCAAACAGAGGCAACAAACCAACAAATTGCCATGGTGCCCCTGGACTATCTTTTGTCTTCTCAGGTATTTCCTGCAGGCAAATATCATAAGGGCGTCAATAGATTGGTTTTGAACTAACGCCAACATGAGATATACATAAATGCTGCATTTGATCAAACCTGTCTTGCAACACCTAAAGATCGAAGGCCTCGTTCAGCAAACTTATCAATCACTGCATGAACCCTTTTCCTAATGTCCTCCTTGCAGTTGCAAAGGGTTATTATCTGTATTTTATGAGATTACAACCACATGAATACTAATCTCGCAGATATCTCTATGTAAAATATGACAATTAGGAAAAAACAGGCTACCTGCTCAGGAGCACCTTTACTAGCACGATGCCAATCACCATTCTCATCAATGTAGGTCAGAGCAGTCCTCTTATCTACAGGGTTGAACGGGAGGAAATGAACCTCTCTGATACCAGCTCGTGCCTGCCCAATTAACAATAATATACTATATGGTGTGACTCATTCGAAAAACAATTTTATGCACCAATTTCATTTTTTTGGGGGGGGGGGGGTTGGGGGTGGGGTTCAAACTATACCTCCTTGGGATCGGCAAGCATCCCTACAATAGCAGCATCAATAGCATCTTGATTTTCAGTCCTAGAAGCCCTTGCTGAGAGAAGCATAACATGCTCTTTCTCCACACCCTTAGCAAACACTTCAATCAGATTTCTGTCAACACTCAACTTATTCAGGGTTAGAGTCCCTGTTTTGTCACTGCAAAGGACATCCATGCCAGCCATTTCCTCAATGGCAGTCATTCTCTTCGTAATAGCACCCTGCTGAGAGAGCCTGTGGGAACCAATAGCCATTGTGACAGACAAAACAGTTGGCATGGCAATAGGAATTCCTCCAATCAACAGAACCAGTAGATTGTCAATTCCATCCCGATACTTACGGTGCTGGATTGGATACATGACTATAAGCTCAACAACAATTCCGACAGCAATTGAACAGATACAGAAGTTACCAATTGCAGTAAGAACTTTCTGGAAGTGGCCAACTTGATTGGTGCTGTCGACCAAATGTGCAGCTTTACCGAAAAAGGTGTGGACACCAGTGGCTATTACGATTGCCTCTATTTCACCCTGTTTACATGTTGAGCCGGAAAATACTTCATCTGATGGGTTCTTGGTGACAGGAAGGGATTCCCCGGTTAGAGCAGATTGATCAATTTTTAACGGATCACCCTCTAGCAGTCGAGCATCAGCAGGGACAATATCCCCCAATTTAATGCTGATAATGTCTCCTGGAACCAAGATTGCAGCATCTTGTTCACTCCATCGACCATCTCTCAGAACCTGAATTTTGTCAGCACTAGAAATTATCAAACTAAACAAGAGAGAGAGAGAGAGAGAGAGAGAGAGAGAGCAACTCCAACTTGAGCATACAGTTTGCAAATGTGTTTTTTACCTTAGTCTTGGGAGCAAGACCCGCCATAAGGGCTGCAGCTGCATTACCAGCATTATTTTCTTCGATGAAACTGATTGTTGAATTGATCAGTAACAGGACAAGAATACCAACAAAGTCCTGCCAGTCCGGAGGCCTTCCATCGCCATTTGCCAAGGCTATAGCCATGATAGCAGCAACTTCCATGACCCAGGACAATGGGTTCCACATAAAACCCAGAAACTTGAGAAGTTTGCTTTCCTGTTAATAAAACATGAAACTATTGCCTTCTAACCCAAATGAACCAACAGTAAAGTAAAATGCAGAAGAGAAAAAATAGCCATGTATTAGTCGTCATGTGGAGGACCTTTTTCTCTTCTAGTTTGTTTGGTCCAAAAACTTGAAGCCTGTTGGTTCCTTCCTCTGATGTTAGACCTTCCCTTGAACATTTCAACTGCTCAAACACTTCCTCAATTGGAACGCGTTCCTGTTAACAGAAAAATCCAATGTTTAACATTCTTTGCAGGAATGGACTAAATGACCCAAAAGTACTCTTGTAACCAGAATGGAATTAACCAAGTGCACTCATCAAGTTACCACCTTAAAAAAAGCCTAAAGTTCCTGCCAACTCGATTTCCATATGTTGTTGCAGGTCAGCTATAAGAGGATTGACATGTTTTTTGCAGTGTAACTAGTTTCTTTAACCAACCCCGTTGGTTTTTCTACAACTATTTTGAAGCCACCATGGCAATTAGTTTACTCTGGGATGGAGAAGCTCTGGGCTTTCCCCATTACTCGAGAAAGATACAGGCAATGTGAGAATGGAAAAAGGATAGTTATTGCACATAGGTTTGATATGAAAATTAACTCTCTCAGTTCCATTAGCAAAACATTCGCATAATAAAGTCATACAAAGAATACTTACGATCCTAAACGAGTCCAACAAAGAAATCTATAAAATAATTTCAGTGACTATAATTACTACAATTAAGTTAAACACAATATCATCAAGAAAAAAAAACACTATCAAAAGTTTAATGTACCAAATATAATATAATATGATCAGCCCAAGCACAGTGCCCATGTGAATTTGAAAATACAACAAGTAATGAGTCAACTAAATCGTCTCTTTCCTTGAATTCAACTGATTTGAACTCCAAAAATCACTCCTGTTAACTAGTCACTCCTGTTAACTAGTACCTCAAATAAGGTTGCTCGGCATACAGGTTTGGCATATTTTAAACCCCCGAAGGAATTTCACTCTCGATTTAAAAAAATAGTTACGA
The DNA here is from genome assembly GCA_963930655.1 of Myrica gale. Classification (NCBI taxonomy): domain Eukaryota; kingdom Viridiplantae; phylum Streptophyta; class Magnoliopsida; order Fagales; family Myricaceae; genus Myrica; species Myrica gale. The sequence continues at coordinate 1,854,954 of OZ005614.1, read as the reverse complement.
AATATTATAAAATGCGTAAAGGTACAAAAAGTACTACGGAAGCACTACAAAGTCCGAAAATAAAATAAATCTGAAAGACAGAGTGGAGGCAGACCAGTACAGCCTAACAAAACAGCAACAACACGGTACTAGCTGTGATATAAGCTATTTTAATGCGAAGTAGAATTAACTTTCAACTACTTAGAAAAAAAAAAAAAAAAATTTAACTTTCAACTACAGGAGATGTCCCGAAATAATCATTGAGGGAGAAAAATACTGTTCCGTGTCGCACACGCCGCACTGGTAGCGAGTGACGATGAAAGTGGAAACGTCCTTTATGGTTTGATTCCCCAGCCAGCCACGTTCTCTGAACGAAGCGTGCGTTGTCAACCCGCGGATTCCATGTGATTGGGTGCACCGATCGTAGATTACCATTTTTTCCTTATCCCAAAATACAAAAATATTTCCTTTTGTATGATCGAAATAATTCCTAGATTTTCGGGCTTCAAGGAAACGCTTTAAATGTTCGCAAACATAAATATAGTGACATTAGGACCGTCCAACCAATCTCTTCGGGCCACGACAAAATGGGCCACGTGTCCTGTAAACTCCTGATGCAGTTACTATAGACTAAAAAGCTGCCTTCTTTCATGCACAATCCATCATCAGGACCGTCGCCGATATGACACGAAGAAAGAGTTGTCTCCGAGAAACAGCCGAAACTTCCGCCGCCGATAGAGAACAGAAAGAATTATTTTCGAAATCAAACTTAAAATCAAAGACTATTACGAACACTACGACTAACACATGGAGATCTTTCGTTTCCCCTTTTACTAATAAAAAATGTTAAAAAGCATAATAAAAGAAAATTACGGAAAAGGTTGTCGCAAAATTGAATCCAACCTCATCCAATAGAATTGAATTACGTCTAAAAAAATACAAAATGAAATGGTTCTCAAACATTTCAAGCTCAAAGCATATGAAATACAAAGGAAACAAACAGTAATCCACATGCATGGATTGCTTGAGTGGAATCCTTTAACCTATCAGTACAAATGGTAAAACTTTCGGATTCAGTAAGCGTTTTTTCTTTCTCCTGTACTCTATTTTCCCAGAAACCAAACAGATAACACACGCAGAGATAGACAGAGGAGGAGTACCAGATCAACGGACTCGTTTTTGATCTCGTCGAGACTGATGCCTTTATCGCCAGCCATGATAGCAGCTGGGGAGGAGCTCAGGCAAGAAGAGACCTAATCTGATCAGAAGCCCCTTAAGCGAGAGAACCCGAATTTATAATGCAAGGACAGTAGAAGGACTGCAACCACTACGGCCAACAGATATATAATAAAGAAATTGAAAAAGAAAAAAAAATGAAGCGGAGAGATACTAGTCTAGCAGCGATAATTGTCAAGGACGCTATGAGTTCCTTCTTGGCCCCTTTGATTTTTATACCGGACTTTGCACAAGAGAAGAAGACTCCGTAATTTTTATATTGGGGACGAATGACGATGCTCTCCCGTGGGACACCAACCCCCAAACCCGCACTTTATGCCCCGTTTACCCTTTTGACTTATGACACGCCCGAATGCCGCGCGTGAGTTTGATCAGGTTTGTATACTTTTAGGCCTTTAGCCACTTGGCGTCTTTTTGTTCTTCTCTTTATTTTTTTATGATTTTACTTTTTTAAAAGAAAATTTCCTTCCACTTTCTTCCTAATATAAACAGGCTACTGGTTTAAATGATTTAAATAAGTTTAAAGTTTTACCTAAACCAGACAAGTTTATCTCCTCGTTCGTTTTTACTATTATTTTAGAATACCTTTTGGCTGAGTTTGGTTGACAAAAAAAAGGGAACAAATTTTCACACCTACTGAAATTTTTGTACTATTAATTTATATAATATTTTGAGTATAAGAGTGGATGAAAAAATTAAAATAATTTACTAGAGTTAGTAAAAAATGAATATTACAAATAAAAATAAATAATTTAATAGAGAAAAAAGATTATTTTTAATTTTTAAAATCATACCCAAATTTTTGAGTGATAATTGTATGTTTGAGGGTGAAAATTTTGGTTATTGGGATTTGGAAAATATTATAAAGTAAAGAAATGTTATTGGAGTTGGTGAAAAAGTGAAGAGAGAGAAGATTTTTAATAAATATTATAATAATAATAAATTATGTGGTGAATTTTTTAATAGTAAACCTAAAATTTTGAGCCCAATTAATTAGGACTCAAACATGCTCGGACTTGGTAAACTTTATTTTTTCACCAACAAATTTTTTGAAATTACAACCTATATATATATATATATATATATATATATATATATATATATTCACACCATAATCATTCTAATTTTTTTATGAAAACGAGCAAGGCCATGCATGGCAATAGCCAAAACCCTAATTACATTGTCCTGTTTACACACCTTTTATTCTCCATTTAATTTTTACGAGACAAATTGAGGATCAATTTTTGGCATAATTAAATCTTGGTGAAAAAAATATGAACTGTCTCGCCTTTATCCCTGTTTACAAGCAACCGACGGAGTTAAATATTATACTTTGCTTCTTCTGTTCAACGTGCAGAGAAAACGACAGGACCTTTGTGAAAATAAGGGGGCGTGGTCGAAAGATTCCATCTATACCCTTTTCATATATACCTCCCAAATCGAAAGTAACAAGATTGCAAGGCTTGATTTCAGCTTCCATTTTTAACAAGATCTCGTTCCTTCCCATTTAATAAAACTAAACTCGCATTCTCGGGTGGCCAATATTGTAGAGTTAAAGACTTATTTTATAAATAAAAATCATAACTGTCTCGCAAATATAATTGTCCGACATCACTTATGGTTATGTTTCCTCCATTTATAGGTTGGGACTACCTTCCTTTTGTGTCACATTCTTCTCTTTATGTCTTTTTGTCTTCTCATTTTTTTTATCTTATTATGAATTTATTACTTTTTTATTAAAATTTAAACTTAAAGTGAAATGCGAAATTAGATTTAAAACTCAGGATCTGACCCGATACTATATCATCAATTTATCATTTATCTAATAATTTAAACTGATAAAAATAAATAATTTTATTATTTAAATTACATTCTCTAACAATTTAATAAACATGATTCTCCAATACTCATAATCATCCTACCACTTAAATACTAAATTAAATTAAAATTCTTACATGTGATAAGATTTAAACTTACACTTATTTGTTAAATACGAATGGATCTCATAATTTAAATATCAATTAAATTAAAATCCTCACCTGTGATAAGATTTAAACTCTCATTTGATTCCTGAATACTCCAAACGATCACATAACTTTTGAATATCTATTGAATTAAAACTCTTGGAAGCCATCATTATTAAATTAAAACTTGTTTAACTGATGAATTTACTCTTTCTATAAATTATAAGTTAAGTTATCGCTAGTTGGACAGTAGATTTAAAATTATGTCCACGCGTACTTCAAAAATAATAAGGTCGAGGAGGATGAGGTTATAGTAGGGCTGCTCAGTGCCACCGAAAAATTCCGGTGGCATTGACACCGGCACCGAGTTCCCAATACCTGGTCTAATCGGTGCCGGTGTAAGTTTCGTTTTTTTTTTTTAAACCGGGAGTTTTTCCGATTTCCAATTTACCCGGCACCTGGTTCTAGAGTACCGGGAAATCGAGATTTTTTTATTATTTTATTTTATTGTTTTAGTTTAGTTTCTACATTTTAATGAGCCAATTCACTTTGAGCCCCAACTTATGCATCAATGTTGAAACTTTTGATGTATATTCAAGTATAATATTTAATGGTATGATTTGTAGGTTGGATCCTATAACTATTTTCTATGTTTGGGAAACAAGCCCATATAAGGAGGCAGACGAATTTTAGAGTATATAATTTTGGTGTTGAAAATCATGACATTTTCTTTTGGCTTCGTATTGTCAAAGGAATAAAATGTATTCATATTGCTTATCAGAAAAAAATGTACTCATATTATAATACAATGTTCTGTATATTGATACGTGTGTGTTTGCCTGAAGTAGTTACTATTATGTAAAAACTAATGAGTTATTTTCAGCGGTCGATGTACCAGTATTGCATGGGTTCCAAAAGGTGATGGCACTTTTGTTGTTGCTCATGTCGAAGGAAAATTGTATGTGTATGAAAAGGCAAGCCTCAACTTTGTTCACTATGCCTATTCAGGGCCTACCTTTGCCATTTTATGCTCTACTGCACAGACAAATTTACAGTAACTTATGCATGATAGTGTAAGGAAGGTACTGGTGATTCTTCCTTTCCAGTTATAAAGGATCAAACCTAGTTTTCTGTGGCACATGCAAGGTCCAGTAAGGTAATTGTTATTTTGAAAGTATTCTGGCTCTTTATTTCATTCAAGTAGCTTGGTCTCTTCTATAATCTACTACTGATACTCCAGTTTTGCTGTCATAACTATGTATAAAATGAAAATTGACAGGGATAGCACTGAGACAAATAAAATGTGTCACAAACTTGGCTCAAGGAAAGACTCTCAATTTCATATTTTAATTATTGATTGTGTTTCTGTCTTCCCATTGGGAATCAAGGATTTTGTTTTGGATTTCATTAGTTTAGATTTTGGGATAAATACACTTAGCCCCCTTATCTTTGTGGTCATTTCGACTTTGCATCCCGATGTTTTATTTTTGATACATTAGACCCATTATATACTCTAAAATTCGTCAACACGTGAACTGGTCGACCGCTACAAAGGTAGCGTTAGAGGCATGACGAGTCGGTCGACTGCTTCATGTAGCGGTCAACCGGTGAATGTAGCGATCAACCGGTGCATGTGTTGACGAAATCCGTCAATTTAGACAGCCAAATTGGGTACGGGGTCCACATTGAAAAAATGTGGAAGATAATGGGTCAAATGTATCAAAAATTAAATATCGGGGTGCAAAGTGTAAATGACCACAAAGATAAGGGGGGCTAAGTGTATTTATCCCTTATATTTTCTTGATATGTGATTAATGGACCAACAGAAAAAAGATACATTTATTCAGGTGCGTAAAATGCTAAGAAAATGGCTCAATATGAATGTAGGATAACCGCTAAACCGCCACCGCTAAGGGCCAATTTTTATCCTTAACGGTGTCGGTATAAATGAAAATTATTTAAAAAAACGGCCTGTTCGGTTTATGTGTCAATTTTGGCAAAAATCAATACCTGAGATTGTGCAGCCCTAAATCATAGCTTCGAGAGACATATCGGGGGTGCCTCTGCGAGTAACTTTCCAACAAACAAAAAATTTTAGTCAGGGTCTTTTTATCTTTTGATGCGGCCATGCGGGGGTACGAGTATGTACGGCAAAACCAAACCGTGCAAACTGCAGATTGAAAAGTCTAAGCGTGAGAATCACGCGCCATACGTGCAAGCAGGGGGCGATGCAATCAACAAACCGAAATTTATGCGAAATCTTCACCGCTCTCACCCTTTTTTCTGGTAATGTTTGAAAATTCGACCGAGTTAAATATACAAACCGAAATTTATGCGAAATCTTCACCGCTCTCACCCTTTTTTCTGGTAATGTTTGAAAATTCGACCGAGTTAAATATATTTTAAAATTTTAAAATGTATGGGAGGTTAGTTTTGTAAAAAAATTTAATATTTTAATAGAATTGTAAATTTTATATAGATTAAATTTTAAAAGTTTTTGTATAATTTTTTTAAAGATATTTAATTTTTGTAGGAGTTTGTAAAAAATTATAAAAAAATGAATTGATATAATTATTTAATAAAAAAATATTAGAGTTAGGTGAAAAAGTTTAGAGATAAAATATTTATTATAATTTTTTAAAAAATATTAAAATTTGTGTGAAAAATTATTAAAAAATATTTATATTTGTGTATAAATTCTTAAGATTATGAATGTTGTTTTGTATATTAATTGCATTTTAGAATATTTTGCAAATTAACCTGCCTTATATATTTTTTTTTAATTTTTTAAAAACATAATATTTAATTTTAAAAATATCTTAAAATTTACAAACAAACATCCCAAACTCTTTAATAAATGTCAGTGGACTTGGGAATTCAAAGTGTCGACGTGGCCGAGTCCGATGCCTCGGGGTAGGCAACTTCAATTCCCTCGCGGTCCCGACTCCCGAAAGGAGGACCTGTGTCCCCACCACCACCGTAGTTTTCGAGGGGATTACAATTAATAGGGTACATTAATTTATTTTTTTGGGTAACAGGTACATTAAAAATTCCCTCCGCATTTATGATTACGTTCAAGTCCAATGTTTCTTACAAAAGGATAAACAAACAAACAAACAAAATTGGTTATTTGCCGTACAAGTGTGTACCTTTCAACTTCAAATGATCTTCCGTCAATTTGATATGAATCAGCAGCTATTGGCATCCACTGTTTATTGTTCTTTTTTTCTATATCTTATGTTATTTTTGTTCCTAATATGTGTTCGAATTCTGTACAGTTGTTCCGAAATTGGGTAAGTATCAGATCAAAGATTTTTAGAGGTCTTAAAGGGTTTGTAGTACTTTGGGTGCGTTTGCTCCCAAAATATTATTAATACTTTTCTCTCTCTCCTAATAAAATACTACAATATAATCTCTCCCATAAAAAAATATAAAAAATTATAAAAAATATAAAAAATTACACCTCTCTTCACTTTTTCACTAAACCCAATATCAACACAAAACCCAATACCAAAAATATTTCAAGACAAACACAACCTTTATAGAGTTTGAAACTCGAGACCTTAAAAGAAGTACGTAACTAAGGCTCAAATCTTAACCATTAGACTAACCCCTCAGGGTTTCATATCTGATGTAATTACAATGTTAAATAATTTAAGATATATCATTTATTTTTCTTTAAATTAGACAATAGTAATTCGAATAAAAATTGGAGAATATCTTAATCTTGAATCTGAAATTCATTTACTAGCAACATCATTTCTTATATTTTGTGGGAAATTGTTTTTAGAAATGAATAATGTCTGGATCTGGTAAGGACAGATGGCAAGTATCTCTTTGGAGTTGTGGTTTTAATATATGTCATTATGAGCCATTATAAAAAAAAAAAGATATGTTAAATAAAATTCCTCTGTCAACATGGAGATATATATAGTAAACGTACATAAAGTCGTATGCATCCCACTTATTAATTCACCGTCCGTCCAAAAAGGTCTTAAAAATCGAATTGCTCACTACATTAATCAATAAAAAAAATGGGGGTGAGGGAAGGTCAAATATGACAAAAGAAAGTAACCCATCTGCTGGCCTTGCTCCTTTGTTGGTGCTTGAGAATATGAAAATGACAATTGACACCCTCGATGCTAAATATATCCATCTTCAATCAACCACTTTGGGATTGAGGTCTTCTAAAATCCAATAGATCTCTGTAGTAATTGTATTGATTAAGCTATTTTTTTTTTTGGGGGGGGGGGTTACTTGAATATTCTATTAACTTATTGATTGATGGGTAAATGACCGTCTTATATATATAGTTTCATCAAAATTATTGAGTCACTCGATTAAGAAAGAATGTTTTCAACTAAAAGTGGACCATTGATATAAGATAAGAACGTATTAAATTGGGTATCCTTATGGTCAGTCGTATTCATTAAGAAGGATTGAAAATGGATGGCAATGGGAAGTGGCGTTCTATTGGGATTGTAGTAATAATGACCTTTCAATTGCACGAGTGAGGAGTGAGACCATGCTATGCGTTTGGAAACCGGTTTTTATTTGTGGTGGCAGATTTTTCCGAAGCACGATTATTCACAAAAAGAAAACTCTCAGAAAAAAAAAAATGGACAGACGAAGATAACAAAGGACCCTTAAAGATGGAGGGTCCCAATACCAAAAGTTGAAAGTCAACTGTCCCTCTTCAGTGGCCTCAAAACGTCTGACTCTTCTTGCCAATCACACGCTAATAGTCGGCCCTTAAACATGTCGGCACATGTGTATTTTTTGGAATTATGATCTAATCAAAGCCGTTAAATTTGCTCCCATAGAAAATGCTTAGATTAGGGGTGGTCAACGATAGTGTATGTGACGGTTTGACAAAAACCGTAACCGCAATTGATGGAATCACATATTTGACACCGCCACCACACCGCTAAGGCACAATAACCGCTCTTTCCGGTGACGGTATTAACGTTAACGGTTAGACGATAACTGCTTAAACCGTGTAAGTGTTAGGCCAAAAAAATAGTTTTTTTACTCTTTTGGACTCTTTTTCTTGGGCTTTTTTGGATCATTAAGACCATTTGATGTCCATATATAAACAATAAATATAATCATTCAAATATTATAACCTATTTAAATTTTGCAACATAATATCATAATTAATAATCATATTAAATGGACAAATATCATAACTTATTCAAACATAATATCATAATCATTAATACTCATAACAAATATAAAAGTTGTCCAAAAGTCCAACATAATATCATATTCAAACATAAAGACTAAGGTCTAATAAAAATGTCCAACAATGTGACATAAACCAATTAACATATTCCAACAAAAGCCCAATAAAAGTATGTCACATAATCAATAATCATCTAAAGTAACTAGAGGTTATTAACGGTAGTGTAGGTGACGGTTTGGCGAAAACCGTCACCGCAAATTGACGGAATCACGTATTTGACACCGCCACCGCTAAGACACAATAACCGCTCTCACCGGTTACCGTACCGGTAACGGTGACGGTTAAACCGCCACCGCCGGTAAAAATGAACACCCCTAACTGAGATAGGATATGTAGCTGTTACCGTAATAGGGCCATTGTTGGTTGATAGTCCCTTAGCGTGACAGTTTTGAATTCTGACTTTTAAGCATTTAGGTTCTGATTTCGTGGCGTTGTAGGTAAGAATATATGAGGTGCTTAGGCAAAGTTAATAGTATCCCACAAAATCACATGTTTGATAATATTTTTTTTGACTTCCCACTAAGAAGAACATTTTGTATTTTTATAATAAATAGAGGAGGTAGATTTATTTGTAAATTAGGACTTGTTTGTTTTGTTGTAATCTCATTTATAGAGATTATTTTCCTCACCTGAAACTTACTTTAATTTCTCTTTTCGTATAAGTCTTCTCTCACTTTCTTGAAAATTTTTATCTAAAAAAAATGCAATACAAAAAACACACTATTTCATGTACTTTTTTTTTAAAAAATAATTTATTTAATTTTTCTTACCTTTGAAGGCTTAGTTCACTTTATTGAGTACTTTTCTCTTAAAAAAATCAATCCAAAAAATACACTATTTTATGTACATTATTTTTTTTAAAAAAAATTGAACAATAATTTAATTTTTGAAAACTAATTTAAATTTTTCTAAAAAATCATTTTTAATTTTAGAAAAATACATTATTTTGTTATTACATATGTTATTTTAAATTTATTTCAAACTGATATTATAACCAAGTTTACTAATCATATGAGATTACGTAATGATATATCAAATATTGAAAAATGCTTTTCAACAATAATAAATAAAACTAAATTACTTTATTAAAACCAAATTCACTCGAAATTATTTTATATTATAAATAACTTAACCTCGAAACAAAGATATTTTTTTATGAAAATTATAGAGATTCTTTAGATGGCTTTAGAACTTGGATATGGTTTATGTAAAGAAAAGGACACATTTAGCAATGAAATTTAACATTAGTTGCTAAAAATATGGGTTTTATGTCTTTAGTGAGGAAACAACGTTGTTGTCACAAAAAATATATTTTTAACGACGAAATTAAGTTTAGTTGCCGATAAATTCATCTCTAAAGATTTTTTTTTTGTAGTGAGTACATGTTTGTGTATAAAAAAACTGAGAATAATTCGATATGTAGAAACATATTTCAATTCAAATTAATGGGTAGGTGCCATCTATGAAAAATGTATTTAATCTTATATACAATTACTAAAATACTCTTATATTTATCTTTTCAATTTTGAGTTTACTCAACTCCTAACCTGAGATAACAACCAAATTAAATTGAGAGAAAAAAGAACTGAAACTGAGTTATAATTTAGTTCATATTTGAGAATAAAGTGAGAGTTTATGAAAATAAAAGTGTGATTTTGCCCTTATATCTCATACCATTCAATTTGAAGATTGCTCTTTATATCCATGGGGGATAGTGCTCCAAATCGATTTGATTCACAAAGAGTGTAGAATCTAAATAAAATGAAGGGTTAAATGCATGTCATGCCCCTGTGGTATGCGCTAATAGCAAATATGCTCTTGAGGTAAACAAAGTCTTTTTCATACTCCTGAGGTAAACATTTAGGAGCAAATATGCCCTTCCGTTATGTGCCGTTTGAAACACTAACGGTAAATTGCTGACGTGTCAAAATTAGACACGTCAGCACCAATCATAAAGCGACACGTGACATTTTCGAAAAAAAAAGGGGAAAACCCCTTCAAGCGGGGAAGCAGCGTCTCGCGCCGCGAGGGGTGGCCTCGAGCCACCCCCGCGGCTCCCCTGCTCAGGGGTGGCCGGCGGGCTGCCACCCTGGCGACGGCTCGCGCGAATGGGGATCGCGCGACGAGGCAGTTGCCGGCCACCCCCTGAGCAGGGGAGCCGCGGGGGTGGCTCGCGGCCACCCCTCACGGCGCAAGCCACCTCGCGCGACGAGCTCCTTGTCGCCGGGGTGGCAGCCCGCCGACCACCCCTGAGTAGTGGAGCCGCGACGGCGAAGGGGTTCTCCCCAGTTTTTTTCCTCCGAAAATGTCACGTGTCGCTTTATGATTGGTGCTGACGTGTCTAATTTTGACACATCAGCATTTACCGTTAGTGTTTCAAACGACACATAACGGAAGGACATATTTGCTCCTGAATGTTTACCCAGGGGTATGAAAAAGACTTTGTTTACCTCAGGGGCATATTTGCTATTAGTGCATACCACAGGGGGCATAACCCTAAAATGAAATTTCCACGGGCAGCCGGTCATCGTATTCCCACTAGCAGCCTCTCCCGGTAGGATTACGGTCCATGAGTTTGATTCCTCGAGGCCCCCACCTACTGCAAATGGCATTTCTACCTACACAAGCAAACGGCATGATCAGAAAAACAACTATGAAGTGCAAAGCAGACTCGAGGGAAGAAAAAAAGAAAGAAAGGTCAAGAGAAAAGATGCCAGAGAACCGTTGGGCTGCTAAAAGATTAATGCCTACTGCCTGTATTTTCACGGGCACCGGTGCTTTTTAGTAGTACCCACTTCACTAAGAAGAAGATTCTGTTCTTAGTAGGCTTGGATTGTAATCGGACAGACAATTGAGAGTGACTCGAGAGGGATAAATTTTAGGGTTAAATATCATTTGTACCTTTAATATTTTTGGGTCATTTATATTTTGTATTTAGATATATTATTTTTAAAATATTAAATTCCTTAACTTACAAATTTTTTCAAAACTGAAGTGCAATATATAAATACTTTCAAAGATAAGATAGATAATGTGTAAAAATTTTAACGAAATCCGTCTAAATTGACGGGTAATTTGAGTACGGTGTTCAAATGAAAAAATATAACTTTATAGATCTAATATCTAAAAAAATAATATATCAAAGTCCAAAACATAAATGACAATAAAGAAAGCAAAGTATATTTAACCTTAAATTTTACATAGAAACAGTGAGAACTTGCCGTCCTAACTGTATCAGATTGTGGTTTCAAGTTTTCAACGACAATCTTATAGGTCAGGTACTTCAGAAACAGCAAAAAGTAGCCACTCGCTTATGAACTCCGAGTCGACGCTGAGTAGACAATTCACTAACGAAGTGGGTATAGGATTTACGATAATTCATCGCACCCCACCTCCGGCCTTCAACACCACTGCTCGAACTGTTGCCACTTGCTCCCAAGGCATTCAAAATAAGAAGCCAAAACAAGTGCAGCCATACCTTTATCTGATCTAACACGAGAAGCTTTTCTAACCATTCTCCCTGAAAAACCCAGGTCCCAATGAAGCGACGGACTCGATATCCGAATAGGGTCCACATATCTTGGATTTTGACCTTGTAATAGGATCCGGAGCATGAATGGGTGATGTGAAACTTTTGAATATTATTGTACTTGGAAAGTCTTCAATTTATTGGAAAGCTACTACGTAAAAGCGGTTACCCACTGTAAGCACTAAAATTTACTTTCAAAAAGCCAGCAAAATGAAGCAAATTCCATGCTTAAGTTGCCAAAACAAAAAGCAAAGCCCTTTGGTGTGTTCATTTGAGAGTACAACGCTGTTTCTTCAGAATTCGAGGCCCTGCCAAGATAAAAACTTTTGGCATTAAAGTAAGAGTAGTACTCCCAGGGAAGGGAAAGTGGTGGGTGTGACAACAGATGAAAGGCATTCACTTTGGATAGATGGAGCTCGTAGGACTAGGGATCACATGGATTAGAAGAGAGACTGACATGAAAGTAGCATTTAGGAAGTCAAAAATGCCCAATTATCGGTCCCAGCACGCCAATTGGTGGGGTCTACAAAGGGTGCTCGTCTCTAGAAATGAGAGCCTTGGCTATAGAAATGTTCACATCAGGAGCATAGTTTACATGTATTATGCTGCAAACACAATAAGTGAAGAGAGAGACAGAGATAGAGCTCCATGTGAAATTGTCTCAAGTGCTTGAAAAGTGATTAAAAGAAACAACCCAGACCCATGAAGAGGAGGACCATTCCTGTGAATGCCTCTCTTTTGTTATCTTGGAAGAATCTGGCCTAACAAAGAAAGGGAGGAGGGGCAATGAGGGAGAAAACAGAGAAGGGAAGTTGGGGAGCGTCTTGGAAGACATGATTTCTAATAAAAGTCCATACCACCCCACTAAGGATAAAAAGTAGGAGATTTGGGTTTAGGCTTTTCCTCTTCTCCGCAGTGGCATCATGATGGGGAAGGAGATGAGGAAATCCTCTCTGAAGCCCTCTCAACTTCTTGTAATCTTTTTCTTTTCAATTAACTTCAGCGTCTAACGTGATTGTTTCCAAATTCATCACTGCAGCGCTCTTTGGCATCCAAGTGATTCTCAACTCAGAAACCTATAAAAAGTAGAAGCCTCACAACCCTTTTGCTTTCCCCCCATGTCGATAGCTACAATACTACTCAAATGCTGTCTATTTCTTCCTCTTTAGTTGTGAATTTCTGTGGTCCAATCTTAATGGCTGCTCGCGATCTCCTCTTCAGGTCCGGCGTCCATCCGTTTTTCCCGAATCCCATTTTTCTAGGAGAAGCTTTTTCTTAAAACCCATCAATTTGTTTCGCCTCTTTTCCTTTTTAACAGGAAATGTGCACTGAAGACCACTAATTGCTATTTTTCAATTTTTTCTGGAACAATTGTGAAACGACCTCCTCCACTGGGGCATCTTGCCATTACCACGCAGTACAGATTACAAGGAGGACAACAGAGGGAAGGCAATATACACGGCATTTTGCGTAGACGCCCATTTGGCAATACGAAAAGCCATGGAATTAGCCATCCCATGCACTTTACACGTACTCTAAACCTTCCCAAAGACGGGTTGGAGAGAGAGAAGAGAGGGCCTGAGATCAGAGATGATGCTTCTAATATCTCATACACGACAACTTCGCTATTTTCCTAGCCTGGACCGTGAAGATTAAAATACCGTCTTCTTGCATGTTTGGACAAAACTTCTAATCAAACTGACAGTAACAAAGGTTAAAAACCTACGCTGTTTTAATTTCCTCCAACAATCCACACCTGGCCCCAGCCTGTCTCGATTTTGGTGAAGCATGTGCAGCATTAAGATTAACGAGCCTTGTCAGATTAAAGTGAGTTATGCCGTTTGAAAAAAACAGATTGCCCCAAATATTAAAAACGCAACCATATTGTCAACTAGATGTTTTACTTTCAAGCGGGCAGAGTCACAACTGTGGTTACCTTGTCAAGGCTGACCAAGATACTGGACTGACGAAGATTAACCATAAGGTGCAAGTAATATACATCGGCTCATAAAATAATAAAACTGTCTGAAATTGAACGTAATGTACTTTTCAACGGCTAAACCGGTCTCCAGGAAAATCAGGTGTCAGGAAGATAACCCGTTAATTTGCCTCGCTACTAGTCCGCAAAAATCAGGTTTCGATCATTGGTTCAGGGCCAGATGGCTCTGCACGAGACCTGTTTGATTGCCTCACAGAGTTAAAGAGGATATCTTTGATAACCTGAGTGAAACGTTAAATTTGTTAGAACCACAAAATGAAGAGTGGAAAAAAAAAACTTCCTATTTTTTCAACAAACTTGTACAAAAAAAAACAATGGATACTCAAAACCGGCAAAGACCCCTTACCTGTGACATCAAACCATGAACCTGTTCCACAGTTATCTTTGCACTATCACGAGTAATCTTGGCAAGTTGAGATTCTTCCTGCAATTAACCAAAACATCACAATAAAGATTACTAGAGAGAGAGATAAGAGAGAACGCGAGTTAAGTGGAATGCATTGGCTACATCATTCATATGTGGGCCCAGCAACACCTCAAATACTGAACAGTTTTTCCCCTCTTGAAACAACTTCACATATCTTTAATATTAAACTGGTTGAATCAATAGCATGATAGATTGTGTAAAGCACATTTGATATGAAGCACTTATCAGTTTAGATTTATCAATTTGTATGCTTAATGTTAATTCACATTGTGATATCAAATCTTCTAGTAGGATCAAATTTATAGCACACCATCTTCTATAATATAAATTTTGGTTACCTTTTCATCTGGTTCTCACTGTAGAAATGGGCAAAATGAAGGAGCAGAAGGAAAAAAGTGAAGTAAAAAATTACTGTCGTCAAAACCGATTCAATGCTTGTCCCCCGAAACTAGAGTCATTTGTTTTTGCACATGTGAGTAATCATTTCAGAATTTGGATCACCATTAAAGAACTCCAAAATAGAAAATGCTGTTTCGAGTGGGATGACCAGTTCGAAGATGCTCATAGTTGGAAGAAACAGAGTATCGCAAGGAAGAGATAGGTATCAACCTTGGTCTTATATTAGTCTTTAGTGCACATTAAAACTATGGTGGTTCTTGGTAAGTAGTAGGTGGGACCCTCATCATGTAGATTATTGTACAGACAGATTGAGATTTATCATAAGATAACCCTCGTCATTGGTAAGAACCAAGGGAAACAACAAGTTTTAAAAAGTTGTTGGCAATGTAGTCGGTAGAGACGATTAAGATTAGGGTGTACAAAATTTATGTATGGCCACCTGCAAAGCACTAATTTGAATGCCATGGTATGTCTGGGAAAACAGTATGCATGCTCATCTTTGATTAAACAGAAGAGGTGTTATAAGTTATTAGGCAAGCAATCATACTTCTTTCTTTCTCGGAGGAGGTGCTATAAGTGGCCCAAAGCGGGAGTGAGATAGTTGGTTCTCTGCCTGCTCCAGCTTTTCAGCTGCATTGCGCAAAGGTCCACCATGTTAGTGCTCTCATCTTCAAACTTACTCCAGACAGCCATGACAAATAAATTGAATAAACCTGAAGAACCTTGTGTGGCATAGGAATTAAGAAATTACCTAGATCTGAGATTTGTCCTGCTACATAGTCCCCGTTACCCAATAAAGGTGAAGATGAAAGGGTATTCACCCAATACTTGTTCCAGAGCAGATCCAAGAGGTGGCAATCAAGAGAAGACTTAAAATAAGTGATGTCCAAAGCATAATACTGCAAAAATACACAAAAATGGAGTTTGAGCAACAGTGTGCGGCTAGTTTCCTCGTGGACCAGAAGAGAATGAGAGGTTAACCTGTTTACAGTGAACACCAAAGTCTTCAATCTTATTCAGAGGGATGGTCTGGTACTCAGAGACAGGATCATCTGGAGGCTTATATCCTTCAGGGTATGTCCTGAATGCCCCAATCTCAACTTTTCCAGCAGAAACAGTCCTTGTTGGATCTATAACAACTGCCAAAAAAGGCTCCTGAAATTGCTGGTTTAGCATTTGTGTCGAAACATCAATTCCTGAAAGCCAGCATCCATATCCAGGATGAGAATGGTACCACCCAACCACATTCTCCAACCGCCCTGCCTGCACCATCAACATACACTGTGAGAGAACCAACTCCGATTAACTATCAATTGCAGTGAGATAGACATTGTGCTAGGATAGAAGTTTCTGAGATGAAGTCCTGTGCGGTAAGAATACCAAATCAAATTCAACAGGTAGTGGGGGCCCGAGAAATGCCCTAATGCCTTCCAAATCCTCCTAGCCATTATTCTACTGCAATAATTCTTACAGGTTGTGGCAATTTCACTCGGAAGGTGATGATTTATACAGGCTATGGCTACGAAGCAGGAGCAACTTTTTAATCCATTAAGACCCCATACAATGAATTCAATAAGTGCTTGCGAATAAAAAAGCCCACACCAAATGAACACTTGGAAAAAAAGGCTATATGCAGACAATGAAGAACCAGATAGAACTACCTGGAACGCCTGTGGTCATTAGAAAACATTTTAAACCACCCATTAAACATGAAACTCTGCAAAGTTTCCTCAAGTGATGAGTTATTTCCCCTTGATCACTTCTACTACCCCAAACATCTTACCGCATTTTTCTCTAATAAGATTGGCTTACTTATAAAAAAAGAAGAAGAACTGAAAATAGAAGATTACTACTGACATTCCACTATAAATCCAGAATATCCGTAAATAGACCTGATCCCACGTGGATATTTGGCATGTCCCCCCCTCTTCCAAGTTCATCACAAGGGAAAGGAAAATCAAGATTTGCTTTATTCAAACAAACTCCGAAACTAAACAATATAAGTCAGAACACAACACTTATAAAACATGCAGATGTAAAGAAATAGCATCGAAATAAGGCTATGTTTCGCAATGACAATTTTCACTCTTTCTAGAAAAAACTTGTTCTTTACTTATCCAAAAAAGAAAAAGAAAAAACGTGTTCTCCTCCAACCAAACATGTTAACCGGTTTGAAGTTGCGCACTGGATTTTTTTTTTTTCGTTTGCTAAAATGTTAACACCTGCGAAGGTTAAATATGGCCCTCAATAAGGTCTTTTAAATTATTTTACAGAACACAGCTGCACAAAAGTGGAAACACACACACGCTCACTTTAGCCTGTGCGCACATTCAAACGCTAGCTACTGCTACCAGATTGAGGTTTTCCCCTCTTCTACATTTAGTGATCAACAAACTAAAACCTGAATGAATTGTTTGTAGAAAAAGACTAAATTTGAAATTAAAAGTTCGTATAATGCAGCAAGGTTACTAATTACCAACGATGCAGATCCTAAATCCCCAAAAAATGCCTGCGTTATGTTCTCTAAAACTTGGGCTTTTGCTTCGTGAGAGAGAGAGAGAGGGAAGGAAGGAAAAAGACCTGCTTGTTGGTTTGGGAATAATCGACCATATACTCGTAGGCATCGGCCTGGGCATTAACCCTAGTCTCGGTGCCTTCGACAGGCAAGGCAAAAGCATCCATTACGATAATGGCGTCGCCGTCGGTCTTGCCCTGCATGAGCCCCATGACCTCGATGGTCCCGCCGGAGCGCGCGTGGACCACCATCTTCAGCAGCGCCAGGGCCGAGATCTTCACGCGCTTGAAATAGTGGGGGTCGTTCGCCCACGGCTTCTCCTGCAGGAACTTAACCTGCGCCGCCTCGTCGTAGTAGAATATGGCGTCGGAGGCCTGGTCCGGGTTCGTCGTCGGAGTGTCCATGGGGATTATGTTGTTCTCCAGCTCCCATGTCTTTTGGGCTATGGAAGCAGACGAGGAGGATGGGAAGGGTTCCATGTTCTGATGTTGATTTGGATTTAGTTCCTCTCCGATTAGCAAATTGCGATTGAGGGAGTGTTGCAGAACACAGTTCTTGAGTTTTCAGGAAACAAACGGCACGCCGTAGTGAAAGTGGACGTACTGGGTTCGGAGCGCGTCCTACGGGTTAAAGTCTTTTACCTGGGCTATAATTCTAGGAGGGATATCAAATTGGGCGTCCAGATCTTTTTCAAAGGCCCAAAGAACCTGATTCACGGCCGCGAGGCCCCAATGCAGAAACTATTTGTGAAGTATGTTGATGTCCCCCCCCCCCCCCCCCCCCAAAACGTCTGAGTTAACCGTCTTCATGCCTGCTGCCATTAACGGTGGGCACTGCAACGGACGGAACCGAACTTAGCCATTCCGGTTTAGATGCTCACTAAAACTGAGATTTTCATTTCGGAACCGAAAATCGAAAATTCTACTTCCTTATTTGGGCCTAAAGGCCTAGATTTGGTTTGAGTCCATAAGGCCCAAAAATGTAATTAAGATAGTGTTTTGTGGGCTGGAATTAAGGTAATGTGAGAGGCAAAATTGCATCCAAAAGGCTCAAAATAACATTGTTATGAGCATCAAATAAAAATAATGCAGTGCACTGGCGTCCAACTCCAAATTCTAAAAGTTCAAAACACTGTAGTTCAAAACAAAACAAACACTGTCAAATAACTCAAAATTAAAATTACAACCACGCAACTAAATTCTAAAACAATATTTCAGGATGCCAAAATAAACTCTAAATTCAAATTAAAAAAACAACTAAGTTACTAAAAACAATCAACCATACAATTAATTAAACAAACATTCAACATTCCAAGCTTCTCCGTCTCTACAAAAGAGACAAAACAAAACATTTTATAAGAGAAATATTAAGACAATCAAATAATCAATTAACAAAATAAAAATTTATGAGAGAAATACTAAGACCAGCAACAAAATAAAAAGTCTAACTATCCAAGCTTCAAAAATATTTATTATTATTATTTTTTAAAAAATTTCCTATTCCAGTTTTTCCCAAATATGAGATCCGATTTTGATACCGGTTCGGATGTTCCGGTTTAAACTGGAACAAATGCCCACCCTTACCTACCATAGTGAAACTATTTGGACAAAGACGAGACACTTTGTTGAAGGGACTGGGTGTGGAAGATGGAACTTTGATCCAAGCATTTTGTTGATTTTTCATTTCATTTGCACTTGTCATTAGAAAATCTGAATTCAACAATCCCAATGTCGGGTCCAAAGACCACAACCTCTCATAGATGAAGATCATCTACAATTTCTCATCAGAAATACATAAAGAGAGATAGATAAGAGAAAGATACAAGTCTACTATTGTAAGACCTATGTTGCTTGAAATTTTACATAGACAACATTAAATAGTGACAAATACACTTATTATGTTTATGTCTATTCGAATTAAACCATACAATTCAAGCAGGAAATTACAGGACATCCTAATCCACCCCCTCATTCCCAGTTTCCCACAATGTAACTGCATATTGTCTCTTTCAAACCAAATATACAACAGTTCTAGAGAAGGTGCATTATCAAATGTCTCCAACGGCCATTTACCACATATTGGATTCTCATACACCACACCCAGCTATTTCAAAATTTTGGCGGCTGGGATAAATGGGGCCTAAATCACATACCATAAAGAAAAAAAAAGGCATGGGGAAAGAAAACAAGCCTGCCTAGTTGATTTGAGCTAATTATCAATTTCATAACTTACAAATGGCTTGCCGTGGCATTATCCATACTTTCCTAGGCTAGTCTACAGTGAAACACAGTTGCAGTACAAAGGAAAATCTGGGATCATTTACCCCTACCCCTACCCCTACCCCTGCCCCTGCCCCTCCTATTATATCTGCTGATTTTCTGTACGAGGCTAGCATTGCCTCCTTCACTCTGTTTTGAACTTGGCTGGGACTGGTCCTCTGATAACTCTTCATATTGCACACCAGAACTGTCCAGGGAGCCATCGGCTATGCTATCATTTTGGTTTATATTTGGGATCTCAATAGAAGCTTCACTCAAAAGCTCGCAAGTTACTTCCGTAGGGGCACCTGCAGCTATCTTATCATAGCCTGAACTATAGTTATTGTGTTCCTCATCGCGTGGCACAGCATTTTGTTCATTATCTCGTCCTGCAGACAAGCTGAAAGAGAGATGACCTGTTTTAATGGGAATACTTTTCAATAGTGTGCTACTGAAAAGAAGAACCGAACCGCCCTTTACCTAGATCCTGAAGAAGGGAAACCATTTGCGGCAAGTGCACTTGCTGTTCCGGCCACTTCTTTTGATGACAAGCCTTTTCTGTCATCTAGACAATTCCTATTTTGTTGCTTCATTATACCTTAACAAATAAATAGTCAAGATATTATGTAACGACGACTTCTTGTCTGTTTCCAATGTACAAGGGAACTGATGGTCTAGAACTCTCACCTTGTATGGTTCCTCCCAGTCTATAATCATCCTGCTCATTTGTGGCCATAGCTTCCGTGAGTGCATCAACATTGACAGGACCAGCATTGCTATGGTGCATAGAGGCAATAAAGTTAAAAAAAAACCAGAGTTTCAATAGGGGTTATGATAGTGAGCTGTTGGCAATGTGTTTAATACTTCCAAGGGTCTGTTAGGCATGGTTTTTTGCATTGACAGCGAAAGGTGGGTCCATGTATAAGACAACATAAATCTAAACTGGGACAGCCGTGTTACAATCAAACATGCACACGAAGGCGTAACCATGAAAAAACAAGGATGGAAATTTGTTGGACGGAGTCTCCAATAGTTCTTTCTCAAAAATCCTGAAGTTTTCCTCATAAGGAGAGGAAATGTTACGTAGATGAATCATTTCACCAGAGTTTGGAAGAAAGAAAGTGCACACTCTTAATTGTTCAGCCATGAACTCACATATGATTTGGAGATCAGACGAATACAAATGCTAGCACCTGATGTAAAATCTCGTTCCATAATTCACTCGGGGTAGAATACAGGGGGTCCCGCTTCTCCACACTCGCTGTTAAGCAATTTAAGATTGGAACACCATATATAGGAGTTCCACTCATCAAGCTATAACAAGGGTCCCCAATTCTCCCATCTTTGCTCCGAAAATTAAGTTACACGCGAAGCCCCTCTCTCTCTCCAGCAATAGAACACCGGAGCCAATTCGACCCCTACAGATGCCTTTAGCTAATAATTACCAAGACAAGACCTTTGGCATGTTGCATGAAAGAATAATATATTACCCCAATAGTAAAGCAACATGCATATTAACTAAGGAGTTGAACCCCTTTATATACACAGCACCAGATGAAGGGTTAAAACATCACACGAATGCATGAAACAAAATGACAACCAAACAATACATGATTCTGGAGCTGCCTAGGAGTAACAATCTCAGGCAAAAACATCAACTAACCCAGGTGATACAGTCTCCATATCTCCCGATAGTTGCATTCTTTCTCCCTCACTTAATATTCCTTCCGTGGCATTCTGTAAGCCTATGTCAGACAGTTTTTAAAAGTTAGAAAAGCCTCCTTTCATGAGAAAAAGAGAGATAAAACACTTCTGTACATGCATAAATGTTCTAGCTGATGCAAAATATCAAAGCAACAAAAACCAAAAGGGCACTAAAGCTTGTAGAATCATCTAAAAGAGAATGGAGGTGTTAACAGGTTTTGTCTACTTGATTTACATTGTCAGAAAACCCCGACATTTTAGGCTTCTGGATTTGAAGTTTTAACATTTTAGAGCCTGGTTGTTTGTGAGGTCTTTCCAAGTCTTGGTAACCGTCCCTGTTGAATCGTTTTCCATTCTTTCTATTTCTCTACATCACATGGAAGACCTGCATGTAGTTCAGTGTTATTGGTGGGACTAAATGAAAATTTTAATGTCTTGCTGGCGCTTATATACATTGTAGCCCCAATTCTTATTAACTAGAGGGATAAAATCAGATGCAACATTAGCAACAGTTTAACAGCAAAGGAACAAATAAATTTAATAATAGTACTAGAAAAGTCTCATTATGGTGCTTTGAGCCTTGAAGTAAAACATAAATGTCAGAAATACATAATTAGAAAAGATCGCCACCTTTTCCCTCAATGATCTGAGTAGCTTCCAACTCCTTCACAATGAAATGGTAAACTGTGTTAGGATTCTCTAACTTGAACTATAGCAAAAAAATTTCACATTTGGTATCAGCTAATTGCAAAAAAATCTAGAAAGAGAATAGATGAATCGATGACACCTATTATGTTATGCTGAGAAATGAACGTACACCAAACCAGTAATATATAGAATATAAACTCCTATTCCACCATGCAAGTACCTGATTTTGTTCGGAAGCATTAATAGCTGGCTTGTGCAACAAAATTTCCTTTTGCAGCCCAACTGGAATCATTGAAACTAAAGGGACAGAAAATAAACTTCATGTCTTAGATTTCTACATATTAAACACTTCATTTTTCTGATAATTAATATAATTGTGACACTTAGGCAATCTATTCAGCCACTCATGACAGTAGATGACTCGAATAACAAATTTCCTTGGCAACGAAAACCACACCTGGGAAGCCATGGGATGTTGTTCGTTCTATGGTCAAGTTCAATGATGCATCTATTGGTTGTGCAGAGTCATGCATTTTATCTCCGTTACCATCTTCTACGTTTTCAGCCACTAAGGACTTTGGGCTACTTTTATGCTCTAAAGCAAAGGCAGACCAGTCAATCTTAGAGGATGGTAGGGTTCTCAGCATCTCCTCTGTTGCCTTGGAACGCACTCTTCGTATTTCCTCCCGGATATTCCATGAGCCAGTACCTGAAGATCCCCTTCTTTTCAGCTGCATTCAATTTTCAGCACATGAACCATAATATAGAGTTAGCAGAATGCACGGAAGGAAATACTCCCTTCCCCCCTTTATCTCAATCTCGTAAGGCAACAAACACAGCAAGCAGAAAATAGTACAAACTGTTCCAACTTACTAAAAAGTATTATGGAAATGTTCTGTAGACATATTACATCAACATGATTTAACCAAGCACTGACTCGAAAGTGTATGGATGATTACCAGATAGAGATAATGAATGGAATAATTTGCTTCCCTGCTGACCTTAGAAGCTTAACAAGTCAACAAATTACGGAGAAATTCAAGGAATGAAGTCTGCAACTGTCGAAGATGCCAGATTTACCACTGAACCATTTTGCAAACAAACAATCATACTGAAAATACATCAACTATACAGTGGCTCTGGCTGATACACAAAGAACTGTCTTTAATGGATTGAGTAAACTGGATAGAACGCCTCTCAATGGCATGAAAGTGCAGATAGATGTGAGTCACCAAAGCAAGAAAATGAAATAGACACATGCAGTCCCATGTTTCTGATTGCAGTCACTACTCTTTATCATATATATCACTAACTGTTATTATAGGAATATGCTAAGAAGGCTGCCCATGTCAAA
This sequence comes from Myrica gale, assembly GCA_963930655.1. NCBI lineage: Eukaryota > Viridiplantae > Streptophyta > Magnoliopsida > Fagales > Myricaceae > Myrica > Myrica gale. The sequence goes on along the minus strand of OZ005614.1, from coordinate 1,831,697 downwards.
GCAAGATAATAATGTGTATCATTACTCCTGCTTAATCAATTTGAAGAATTATGCTTTCTATTTCAACCACATTTATCATTTTCCTGACCTCCATTAGTGAATTCTGATTAAATTGAGTTCGCCATCCCAGCTTTCATAAACTGTGGATACATATATCCATAAAGTATCCACACACTACCATCACGAAATGAGACCCAGTTTCCAAACTGAGGGTGAAATCACTCTTCTATTTACCATTCATGTAGGATCCAAAGTATTAAGTACTACATCATTATAAAAGATATAAACGAAGCGGCAACCAGACAACTAATGTTGGTACCTTCGAGGATGCAGAATTCCCACCAATTGAATATGGGGTTTCTTCATTGAAAAGCTGTATCCCTATTGGTGATTGGGATTTAAATTCAATATGGTTGGCAGGAGAGGCCCATGGAGGACGTCCCCGCATGTACGATCTCGCCATATCAACTGGTGAACCCACTTCAACTTCGGTATCCTGAGTCAGTCACAATCAGTTTTGAAATGCAACCAGTATGGCTTCCACATACAAAAACAAGCTTTTATTGTTGCAAAATTTTTACTCCAGTCCCTTGGAAATCTGAAAGGGAAAATTTTCTACACCGCTCATATGTTAAGTACCACGAAAATTCTATTTATCTCAGAATTACGTATAGAGACTCCTAGAGGCACCAGCAGTTCCACTCGTTACATTTTTAGCCTCTATATGCGATACATATTTTCAGTTAAACAGTACTTCATAGACTTTATCTCCTTGTATTGTAGCATCATTATTTCATTGTTGAGAGCTTTCCCTACAAGGAAACAAATTCCACTATTGGCCTCCATACGGAATGAGGTATAAGCAAGCGTTTAGATACTATAACTATGGCGACAGAAGTTGATTGGATAAGTAGGCTTACTCAGCAACTTAAAATGCACTGAATCCAACAAGATGGTGAGGTTAACATATGGTCTAATTAACCGGTTACCATAAAGCTAGGGTGTAGAGATTTTTTTAATATTGCACGCATGTTAAGAAAACAAAGTAGTTTATGTAACATAGTGTTTGGTAGTAAAATTTTATTAAAATTTTATGTTGGTGTTAAAAAAGAGGTGTATTGGAATTGGTGAATGAGTGATAAAAGTAAAGGTAACATTTTGAAGTGTGTTTGATAAAAGTAAAATTTTATTAAAATTTTGCTTCACAAACACTATGTAAAGCAGACCACTTAGGAGTTCACAGACAGAGGGTTAAATGAATGACATAGGTTGAAATTCTACAAAATACTGAACAAATAAGTTTAAGGATTCCCCAGAAAAGCACAACCATATTATACTAGAAAAAGCTTAGTACAAGTTGAATAGGCTAAGTAAGAATATAGATTTGTAGAAAGGAGCAAAAGCAGTTTGTATATTGAAGAAGGAAATGTGCAAACAATAAGATAACAATCCCGCATTTCTACTCAAGACATCAATGCACAATACACTAGCATATAATGCATATATGTATGCCTGTTTGCGTGCAATCGCAAAGAAACACATGCACTTTGGACAACACACTCCACTAAGAGACCATCTGAAAGAGTCACTAACTGGTAGAGGAATGACAGAATTTAAGCTGAAGGTTCCATGATCAAACTCAGACTTAGAATCTGTCAGCTTCTTCTCCTTTAACCATTTTTTTGCCTCACTAACAGCAGTGCTGCAGAGATCAGGCATGTCCAGATCTGCACTATTATTAACACCCAAAACGTCATATATGGATAATTAGAAGGTTAAACTTTTAAGTTTTATAGTTGTAAACAATACCACTGCCAATTGTTTTGTTGAGTATCTCCCTTGGTCTCCCATCCTCTGCATCTTCAGTAGTGGGATAATCCACAACTCTTGATTTAATAATCATTGTCAGTCGATCACATTCTTCCCTGGTCAGAGGTGAGAACACAACACTTGAAGTCAAATAAGAAAAGAAGATCCAACATGAATCTGAAGAAATGTCGTATGTTGATACCCACAGAACAGAACTAGTGATACGATTTCACACTCTTACACATGGTTCAGGATAATGGATGCCTAAACTTGTTAACATATTAATGCTGTTAATTACACTTTCTGGATAAACATTTTTTTTATAAGTAAAATTATTAACACTTTCCGGATAAACATAAACATGAGTTGTGGCAGAAGTTCGTATTTGGCTTTAGGTTGTACCTGAACTCTTAATATCTAAGCCAGACAAAGAGGAAATTATTATTAGCAGTGGATGTGCAAAAAGATGGCACTTCAATTAGTGATCAAGAACAATTGTTTTGGGTTTACCTGTGAACTAACAATTGTTTTTAAGTGAACCTTTTCTAAGTCCTGTATCCTCTTTAAAAACCACTATATTAAGAAAAGAAACTGCCCATGATAACAAAAAACAAAATATCACAGGCAAACGATGAAAGAACAAAAGTGATTGACGGAGCAAACAATTAAGCAAGAAAATGAAAGTTAACTTGAAATTACCTCGAAAAGGTTTCCCGCATAAGCAACTTTTCAATTACACTCTTTGTCTCACTCTTGCCAACTGGTGTTTGGGGCTCCTTACTGAAGCGTTTGATCATCTGCGATAATCCGTCCCTCTGATATAAGAATAAAAATCAGTATCACATCTGAAAGAAACATATTTTCCGTCTGTACTAAATAATTGGCTACATAGACTCTGAAACTGCCACAAACTCACTGTAGACTACTACTTAGGGACAGAGGGAGCAGTCTTAACATGAACCGACCATGAAAAGGACAGTGAAGTGTTTCATTTGTCAGAAAGAGTGCGTTAAGCATACCCCGTACAAAAATAAGATCATGGAGGACACAGGTCTGTCATATACCTACAGTAGAATCACCCATTTCTCAAAACAAAACCAATAAAACAGAATGATACTGCGGTTACCTGTATCAATCCATTCACCTTCCGAGTAGAGATATCATTGTTGTCATTCTCAACATCATCCTCTGCCAAAAAAAAAACAAAAGAGAAATCCTGTAAAAAGAATCTGAAAGAAAAGCAAATTCTTCTCTTCCCATACTGGGAAGGATAACTACAAATTATCTAATAATTACAGAAAATAGAGAAAGTGTCAACAGCTTAACAGCCAGACACGTGAATTGATTTACATCAGGAGGATATGCTTTAATCTTGTTAAGAATGTGACAGACCTGAAACTGGAAAAGCTAAGGCAACCAAATAACAGTCACTTATGCCTCCTTCAGCAAGTCTACTAGAAGAAATCAAGGACGCCCCGAATATAGACATCTAGCCTCTCATAGAGTGTGTAATGGTGCAAAAGAGTAAAAGATAAGAAAACAAGTCCCAGACAGTGAATCTTCCCCAAATTAAAAATATCAAGATAAACTTAAAGGCATACAATTTCTCAAACAACTTAAGCACAGACGAGCAAACATGGAAGCCCATATGTGTGCACAAACACGCAAAGACACAACTGAAACTAAAAAGCGCAACAAAGTGTTTGTCCACTTATTTCTATTCCTCAGAACAATAAATAAATCTGGGTTATTGTTTAAGCTGCCAGTAGAAAACCGAAATAACTAGTTATGGTAGGCACGAAGGAGCCCTCCGGGCAGGTATTAGCTTATTCTATTCTGACGTATTGTGTTATCTGTGATATTCATGATCATAGAAAAGCATAAAGTTTCAGAACACTGCCATCCAATTTCAGGACACTAGACTCCCTTTGAACATGCAGATCCACAACCTGCTAATCCGTCCCACCAACTGGCCTGACAATAAGTAGCCTATTCTGCCAGCAGTTTTTGGCGAAACATCCCACCACCAACCCTCTGCAGCTCGCCATTCCAAAACCACACTCCAGGAACTAATCCAGTGGCTCCAACTACTACCACCCATCATCCAAATGGCTACAACTTCTGCCATTGACACCTTTCATCCAAGTTGCAAGTTCATTATCTCTATGGTTGTTCATCGGGCAATATTCTCAAGTTACAGTTAACGCGAAACATAGAATCTGCTTGCAGGCCAAAAGAACTGTCAGGACATTTTAATTTGAAATGCCACTGACAAGAGTATTGTAAATGGGCCATATTAACCCCAGCACACACTCCATGCATGCAATATTGCGGGTCAAACTATCCTATGAGACATAGCTCCCCTAATCTAACATCTATGAGCATTCTCTGATATTACCATCTTCACCCTATGTGGGCTAATTCGGTCTTAGGTTTTCCTTTCGAGGGTCTTCCGGATTTTTTGAGTTTTTTAGCTTGTATGCTTTAGTGTTTTCAGTATAGTCTCTTGTACTATCACCTCCCTTGTTCGTTAATAAAGTTTAACTTATTTATCAAAAAAAAGATATTACCATCTTCACCCAACCAATGCAGCCTCCTCTTCGGTGGACAAGATTATCTGCTGATAATGCTGCTGTTTTTCTCTCTTTTCCTTTTTTCCTTTTTTTTCCCCGCAAAAACACCTAACCACTGTCTAAGCTCTTTAGGAACAAATACCTTGAGAACTCAACACTATTGTTCAAAGCTTAAATGGAATCACGATCAACCATTATTTCCACTTCTAGCTGGCTGCTACAATTCACCACCTCAAACGGAAGCATACGCCGACCATGACAGGGACGCGGCCATTTTGATAAGTCATAGAAGCAATCATCCCTTTATTGTCGCCATAGTAAATAGGAAAGAAGTTTGAATTCCTCTATTCGTTTTTAGAGCAAATAAAAATGGGCGCAATTAACCATTACGCATCTGTTATCATGCTAAGGCCGACGGTTTTTACTCCCTACGCCACATTTGGGCTACGTATAATTTTCAAAAACCAAAATGCCCCAACGGTGTGTTCTCCAACATTTTCCTCAACTTTTAAACACGAGAACATCAAACAATAGTAGAAGTTCATACTGAACTGCTTCCACAACTGTTTTTCAGCACCTTGTGACCCAAAACCCTAGAATTAAATGCACCTCTCCCAAAGAAAACGCTATCAAAGTGCGTACAAAATTACAGTAGAGAAAAATACACGTACCGGAACTCGAATCACCTTCTGAAGACGAGGCAGAAGAAGAAGAGGGCGAAGACTCGGGAGAGAAAACGGTGGACAATAGCTTTCCGGCGCCGCTAGCAATCATACGAGTAGGGGAGTAAAGGAGTCTGGAGAGCCAACTAGGGTTTTGGGGAGCACTCGGATTCGTCAATCTTGGCCGCTCGTACGGAGTCCTCGCGCCTGCGGCTCGCCTGGCTCGGACCATTTTCCCTCCCGATCGGGGCTCGGGTTCCCGGCGAGATCTGAAAACTGTTACCATAGAAACGACAGAGAGAGAGAGAGAAACAGAGAACTGAGAGAAAACAGTTGGTTGCAAAGTTTAAAAGGAACACTGGTAGACACGGAGCGAGCTGTACACAGAGAGAGAGAGAGAGAGTGTGTGAGTGAGAGAGGCTGCGGATTTATAGAAATTGATAAGCCGTTGAAGTTCGTAGCGGTTATCTTGATTTAAAGAGGGATTAAATCAGAATGATGACTCTGATCTGAATCATCCAATCAAGAAGCAGATTGCATATTGTACAGCCACTCTGTCCCACTGTCGCTATCCAAATATGAAACTCGTTTTTGTCTCTTTTTGGTCGGAAAGAGTCCACAACATTCGACGCCAGCGGACCATGCTTTTCACAGTTTACAAGAGCTCTTTCTTTGTGGTTAATTTTTTCTCGTCGGAATAAAGGGAAATCATGTCTGAAATTCTCCATGTGCTTTAATGGTGTCTTCTACATCGCCAACAATCAATTTTTGACCGTTTGAAAAAAGCCTCAACCCTACCGTGTCAAGCAATCAATTTTAGCACAACAACAAAGCTGCTGTTATGAGAATCTAACTGGCTTCTTCCTGTTCATTTCTTATAGAAAATTACACTATTTCTGTGTGTCAACGGAGAAGAAATTGCTTTTATCCCTTTGGTCGAACCTTGGTTTTCTTCCCCTTTGAATGCCAAGTATACAATCACAGCCCCTAGTCCCCCTACTACTATATTCCGTAGTCTACCAATATGGGGCACGTTACGAAAATAATAGATGAGATGAATTGTCAAAAAGGAAAATAAAAACGACAAATTTTACATAGAGGGGACTGGGCTAAAACTTTGATCTGTTCTCTGTTAAGAACTAGCTATCTGTATTTCATATTTGGTCATGAGGAGTGGAATCCTTGTACCATTAGGAATAATTTCCTCCAGTACTTGTTGAGCTATCTGAAGGACTGACACTGGTGTAACGGTGTTCCTCCTCCTCCCAACTTTCTCAAACAAGACCATCCCAAAGCAATAAGCATCACATTTATGTGTTATTGGATTAGGATAGTTCTTCAACATAAGTTCCGGGGCTGACCGCTGAGTATCCCGGAGTTACTGGGTTGGGGACAACTATATATATTATTATATTAACCAGTCAATTTCTGAAATTTTTAAATACCTCACAGTCAATTTGACGAGTGTAGTTGCGTAAAAGATGCCCGCATGTGATACAACAATTAATATCGGCCCAACCCACATGGATAGTACAGTAAGAGGCCCAACCCATCATAATTGGGTCTCACTGATTAAGATCCAAGCCCAGGCACGCCGCCAATTCTTTTCTTTTGGTGTTCGATTAGTTACACACACAAAAAAAAAAATGAAATCACAGGCGTGCTCACTGTAACAAGTTAACAACACGCGTTCCCATAGGCTGATTTTCTCTTCTTCATTTGTCCCGCACGTTCTTTCGCGTTCTTCTACTGCCCTTGCTCACTCTCTCGCCCTGCGTCTAATCTCTACATATATCAGGACTTTTCGGTGCTCAACTCGGAGTTGTGGTTCCCTATTTGACACCCCAGTTCATCGCCCTCTCTCCACTTTCATGTTATCTCGGCTCTGCAACCCGAAGGTAATCCTATACCACCTAGGCTTTAATAATCGCTGTTTTTCTAAGCTTAAAACTATCTTCGTTATTCTGCCTTGATGTTTTGTTTTGTTAAATCTAAAAATTCCACCGATTACTCTGCCTCTTTAGTCTTCTAAAAGAAGATAGTGTGTGGGTTTCCGGTATTTCATTTATGATTTGCTTTGTTTTTTTTTGTCATTTATCTGTTAGTATAGCTATAAAGAGATTTGTAATGACTCAGAAAATTTTTTGCGTCAAGTAATGTTCTAGGAATTGCTTTCTGAATTATCGGTCTTTCGTTAATGGCTTTATGTTGTTTTCCCTCTTATCTGTTACCTTCACCACAAAAAGAATCTAATTTCTAGTTTTTGCTTTTTGGCTCGCATGGGTAGGTGAAGATATCTCTAATTGGAATGGGGGCTTTTGTGAGAAAGGAATAAGGTAGGTAACATTACCTCTATTGCTATATCATAAAAGGCTTCGAGTGTTATGGAATTTTTATCAGTGAATATCTTCTTATTTTGGATTTTAGTAAATGCATAACTTGGTTAGACACCACGAGAATGATAATACTAGTTCTTTTATAAAATACATTTGCTTTAAGAATACAGTGCTTTTTGGTTTCTTCGACTTTGAAGGTCTTGTTGTCTTTTCTAGTCCTGACTCTACTACTTATTTACTTTTTTTTTTCTAAACTACTACTTATTTACTTAATTGCTCAATAGGATGACATAAATATTTCCTCATATAAAATGTTCTAGGGTGTGTTTGTGTTATAAAATTTTACACCCTCTAAAATTTTAACACAATAAAATATTACAATATAATCTCTCTCCCCCCCATCAAATCATTACGTTTCACTACAAAAATATAAAAAATTACCTCTCTCTTCACTTTTTCACTAAACCCAATACCTAAAATTTTAGAATTTTAACAATACTAAAATTTTACTAAACAAACCCACCTAGTTTCTGTTGAAAGGTGCATAGTAATTCTTGTCCATTGGATGTTTTTTAAGTTTTTGATTCTGGACTAGAAAATACATACCTATTGCAAGGGGTGCTGGAATTTGTAAAAGAAAAAACATGAAATTTGGCTGATTTTAGGTATTTTCCTGATTGTGATGTATATGGATCATTAATTTTTCTTTCACGAAGTTTTTGTCAATTATTCCTATATTCAAGATTCGAATATACATATAAACTATCTAACTGTAACAATCCCTCCACTTGTTATTTTTTCCAAGGCTTCATTACTTTTGTTAATTTTTGTCTTATTTACCTAGAGCAGGGCCTAGCAAACGGAGGTTGACATTGGCACAAATTGCGAGTATAACTGGGAATAGGATATGGGTCGTAAAATGAAATGGGCGGGACGGGCGAGCCATATGGCAGGGATTCCAAGAAAGCTGGTGATCATGGCAGTAGGTGCATTTGCCAAGGTCGTAGCCACTCGTCTCAACTCAACCTCCGTCCACAATGCAGATACCCACATTCGTCTTGTTCAATCCCGTCCGCCTGGTGTACCCTTGATCACTGTTAGCAATCACATGTCCACGTAAAGCCCTTACTGTCTTCTAAGTTACTAGAGCATATTTGACACACGAGTGATGAGTGTGATATGGTTTCATAACAGGTTGGATGATCCACTTATGTGGGGATTCAAGGGTTTTCCCACGTTAAATGCAAAATTGGCTCGATGGGTACTCACTGCTGAGGAAATTTGCTTTAAGAATACAGTGCTTTCGTATTTCTTCCGACTAGGTATGTTTGTTGTTAGCATTCTCTGATATGTTTGTTTTTGGCATTCTCTGATGCTCCTGCTTAGTTGCTACATGTAGTGACATAAATAGTGCTGGGGATACAACTTTCCTTGGAGAGTCTGAGCCGCATGGTAATTCTGTTGTTTGAATGCTTTTAAAACAACATGTCAGGATTAAAATATCGTGCAGGGAAATGCATACCTATAACGAGGGGTGAGGGAATTTATCAAGAACATATGAGCGAAGCTCTTGAACGCTTAAGTGATGGAGACTGGGTATATACTTTAACTGTACACATTTTTATTCCATATGGATTGGACTTTTTGTAATGAGATTTCTATTTCAAATATGTTGGAACTGCGTACTCTAGTTTTTTCTGTCTATTTCTTTCACAATTTTGCAACTGTGTCCAGATATTTTCACTTTATGTTATGCCAGATAATTCTGGTTAATGGTTAGTCTATTTTAGATCAATGAGAACTTGGTGAAGCATTGCCAGGTAACCAAAGTGCCACGGAATGGGCCAAATTTGGTTCCTTAGGTTGTCCACCTTTGCTTCTACACCAATCCATTGGCATGGATATGTAAAGATCGTATAGGTCTGTGTTTGCATGAAGAAACACTGTGTAGGTCTCAGTGACCAATGACTTGATAGGTTCCTCTTAGGATATTTGTAGTTTATGAGTTGCTGTTACGGTTGCTTATCAAATTTGTTTGTTGCTATTGTTTAAATCCAAATTACGATAGATACCAAAAATTTTGGTGGACTAATTTTATTATTGACTTGTGCATTTATTAATCTTTCTTGTACTCATTTGGAACATGAAGTTATATTTATTTATTTTTTGTTTTTTTGCTGTTGGCTAGCTGCATACATTCCCTGAAGGGAAAGTGTCCCAAGAAGATGCACCTATAAGACGATTGAAATGGGGAACTGCTAGTCTCATTGTTCGCGCCCCTGTAACACCAATAGTTTTGCCGATTTTCCATCATGGCTTTGAAACGGTAGTCTTCTAACTATTTTACCCCCTTTGTGACATTATTAGTGTACAATTCCACACATCTATTTCATTCGGAATAGTCTCTTGTTTCGGACTGTTTAAGTAGTCGTACCCAGGCCTTTTGGCTTACCAGGTTGTTAGGTATATTGTGATACATTCTGACTTCGAGGGGCATGGAGAGGTAAAAACTGGTCTTCCTTGCAACTGCTTAACAATTTATTCAAGTGGATACGCAAGAAGATCAAATTCCTCCTTGTTTTATCTACTTAAGTTTTCCTCTCTCTTCCCATAAAGGTTGCTGCTGCCAGTGCAATTGAGTCATGTGTCCAAAACCTAAATCAATATTTGTCAGCACTTATATTCTCCTGCCATTACTATCTTCCCTGCTCTTCCTGCGGTACGTTAGCTGCCTGTTTTCCCATCGCTATATGAAGAGTTTGATTTGTGGTGTAGTTATCTATTAGTTGCCTCATTCTCTGCAACAAGAGGAGGAGGCAGGTATCTTAAAGCCTAGTTAACTCCAAAATTATTGTATGACCATTGTTTACTGTAATTTTGTCCATCTAGCCAGACAATACTTTCGCCAAGAATTGCAAATTTTTTGTGTTAAAAGTTCCCGAATAACATTATTTCATCTGATTCAAAACTGGCTTAGTTGTTCATTTTGGGCCTACTTCATACTCACTCCTCAAATCTCCAGGTCATGCCCGAGAAATATCTCTGGGGTAGAAGGGCTCCTCTTCCATTATGTAATAAGAACATCAGCATAGCCATTGGTGATCCTATTGAATTTGACGTCCCCAAAATGAGGCAAACAGCTATATCCATGTCTCGTAATTTGTCACTTCCTACTTTAGGATGGCCCAGCATATCCCCCAGTGAAATGGATGAGGCAGCGCAGAGGTGTCTCTTTGCTACAATTTCTGAGCAAATCCAATCTGCCATGGAGAGCCTAAGGTGTTTCTCTAAAAGTTTTCTGCACTCAAAGGTGTAATATCTATGCATTCAGAAGAAGGGAGATGTCTGGCCTCTTCATCTCTATAATGAAGCATGACAGGTAGTGGTGGTAGGAAGGCGATCATTCTTTGCTTTGGGTCGAGGGTTGACACTTATTTTTCAATTTCAAATTCATTTTTTACCAGACGATTATTTTGTTTGCATTTTTTGGCTTTAACAACAAAGCCAGAGCTCCTGGGCTTTCTTATTTTGCATTGTGACAATGCATTTGAACTAAAATTTTTGTTTGTGACACTCTTGAGACTTGAGTTTTGATTTAGGCAATGATCATAAGGTGTAGAATACAGTGAAGAATTACGGAACTCACTTATCTTGAATTCTTGCTGAAATGGAAGAAGTCATCATTTTAACGCAATTCTCATGAAATATCTTATGAGGAAGCAGCCATGGACCAAAGACGGGTTTGTTATCATGTGTCTTCGAGTTGCAACTAGATGGAAATTCCCTTCCCGTGGTAGAGCTTTTGCTGCTCGGTTGATAATTCTTATATTGAACTTGTTTCCATTTGTGCCTCAAATACACATCTTGAGGTCACAAAAGCACAAATTTTGGCACCAACCTAAGAAGCACTTCGAAGTCAAACTCCCTTGTTTGACATGTCAAAGACTCATCTCACCCGTCAATCCAACGACATATTACTAGAATCTTAACCCTTCAAACCCAATGCCTAGCAATCATATTACGAGCGTCAACAAGGGGATAAAATTCTCCTGTCAAATTCTTAAAACAAAGATAGCATTGCCAACAGGCTAATGAAACGAACTGGAACTTCCGAGGAGGTATTTTTACAAACACCTTGCTTTCCAGCTAACACAAGAAGATAGAAACTGAGGCACGACCCTATTTGTTGTACCGAGGGTCTAGATCTAGATGATAATCTGCTGTTTTTTTTTTGGTACAGAAACAACTAAAATATGAATGTCGTACCTGATATGTGCTCACATCCCTAAAATTTGAGAGTTGGAACAATTCAAAACAGGAAGAAAGAGTGAGAAAAAAGACTACTCATGATAGAGAATGTGAGAGCCTTTAAGCCAGTGAGAGTGAATGGTGATCTTTTTTGTTTTGGGAGAACAGTCAAATGAGAGATCGAGAAAAGATAGAGAAAGAAGATTAATCACTTTCGGGAAAAAAAAGAGCCTCTTTCCGAAAAGTGAGGTTATACCGAATGCAATTTATATTGACAGCATATTTACGGAGTATCCAAACACTAAAAAAATAAATAAAGTGTTTTACAAAAATAACAATACAACGAAACAAACTGGCCTAAATCTCTTGTACCATTACAAATGAAATAACATGTTTCACAAGAGTAAGACAGTTATAAACAGGGATACTGCACGGTAAAAGTGCGCTTAAAACGCTCGATTAGAAAATAAAATAAAAAATAAAATGACAATTATAGACGTGGAATGTGTTGTATAAAATGCGATATTTCGGTATAGGGCCGGGGTTGTACTTCAGGGTTGGGTTAAAATGGTCCGACTTTGAGAAATTTCTTCGTTATAAAAAATAAAAATAAAAAGGCGATATTATGGGCCCAATCGGAACAAACCATCGTATGCTCGGGTGATGTTTGGGCTAAATAGTTTCAATTAATGTTGGGCGCTACAAAATTCAAGTATAAAGAGCATTTTATTTATAAAACTGTAGGCCCAAGGTATAACCCAATTCTTTGAGCCCAACATACGAGCCGGCCTATATTGTTTGTTCTTCGCCCCTCGCCCTCTGATATAACTTATAACGGTTTTTCCTCCACGTTCCAAGCCTCCTCATCCGCGTCCCGTTCCCTTTCTGGCTATCTCTCAATCCAGAGATCGAATTGTGTAAGATGTCAGGGCTAACCTGTAACTCCTGCAACAAAGAGTTCAAAGACGATGTGGAGCAAAAGCTTCATTACAAGTCCGAATGGCACCGCTACAATCTCAAGCGCAAGGTTTTTTTGCTTGTTTATAAAGATTCACACATTATTCTATTGACGGCTATTACGATTAGGGCTTTAATCTATTAGATTTAGTGGCTGTAGATCATATATGGATGCATGTATGTATGTATGTATGTATGTATGTATGTTTATTTGTAGTATAAATTTTCCGGGTCTTTCTTTTGTTCCACTCGTAGTATTCGCACTCTTTTGTTCCTGATAGAGGTAAGAAAAATAGGGAACTGAATAAATTTTATCTCTATAGAGAGAAAATGGTTAAAATTTTGCCCTTTTCTTGGATTAGGACGAAGGATATCGTCTAAATTGAGCTGAAGGATTTGTTCTCTGGCAGCCACTACAGGGTCAAATATCAGAAAGAATTTTCGTCTTATTTTCTTTAATTTTCTATTTCAATCAAACAGGGGCTTATGCTTCATGTTTATTCCGTTGTGTTACTCGAATCAGTAAATATATGCTGTCCAGATGAAGTTGGACTGGACAGGTGTCGTTATTGGTGCATTAGGTTGTTTCTTCTCAAGAGAAATTATTTCGGATGCAGTGGTTTTGTTGGGACACAAAATATGTCTCTGGAATTTTTTTTTTAAAGTATGGAAAAGATACACGTAGACTTTTGTGGCGAGACTTATTTTTTCTTTTTTTCTAATAGATTAACTGGTAGTTGTTTTAGTTGACTGAAGGTCTTGTTAAGATTGATGGAGTTGTAATTTTGTGTAGAGATGTGTGTTTGGGAATTGAAATACGGGAAGAGGGATACTTTGGATATCAATGAGATAATGGGCTTATGTCCTCTATTTGATTCTTCAAGGCTTTTGGTTGAGTTCCAGAAAGTAGGATTAAAAGGAAAGGGAAGCATGTAACCATAAAAATATCTCAAAAACATCAGCTTGATTGGAATGGTTTTTCTAGGAAAAGAGTTATATGTTCTTTCGAAGAGCCACCTAAAGCAAAGAAGAAGAGATGTAGACACGTTACATTTGGCTGGGTGTTTTTCTGTCGAAGTTTGGTTCACTGCGACCTTTCATGATGTTGCTTCATTTTCACTTGTGATCATAACACTAGTTTCTTCGATCAACATATGGTGTAGGTAATTAGTTTCGATTCTACAATATGAGCTCATAAAAGACAACTCTAGCTGCAAGGAGACTTTTGAATGTTGAAATGTGAACTTGTAATGCCAGATCATGTTAGTCAGTATGCGTCAATTTCTGGTCAGAGAAATAATTTTTTGATTTTTCTTTGGTTGTTCTATAAGTGGCACTCTATTCAATTGCAAACCTGTGTGATGAGCTCATATCTGGTGTGACTAACTCTTAATTTTTTTTTCCGTTTAAAAAAAAAAGGTTGCTGGGGTTCCTGGAGTCACTGAAGCATTGTTTCTAGCTAGACAATCAGTGCTTGCTCAAGAGAAAAGCCAGTCAAGTGAAACACCAATGCTCCACAGTTGTGGTCTTTGTGGGAAAGGGTATAGGAGTTCTAAGGCTCATGCTGAGCATCTGAAATCACGAAATCACATCATGCGGGCTTCTCAAGGAACAAACCATCAAGAAGAGGAGACACAGACAGCAATAATTAAGCCACTTACCCATCGTGTTGTGAATAAGCCACTCCCACGAAGGGAGGTATACAGTGAAGAAAGCGAAGATGAATGGGAAGAAGTTGATTCTGAAGAAGACTTGGTTGGTGAAGTCACAAAGTCCTTAACGGAAATGAATGTACATGAGCTTAGCTCTGACACTGTTATGGATGGTAACGACGACGATGATGATGAATATGAGGAGTTAGATCCCTGTTCTTGCTTTATGTGTGATTTAGAACCTGCTACCATTGAGAATTGCATGGTTCACATGCACAAGCAGCATGGGTTCTTCATTCCCGATGTTGAGTATCTAAAGGATCCAAAAGGGCTCCTTACTTATCTTGGCCTTAAGGTACTGACACATACCCCAGTTCTTTCTTGGTAGAAATTCGTTTTTTCTGAAGATAGAATTTGGTTTGCTCAAATCAATTTTTTCTGTCTTTATTTTTTATTTTTTTCCTCTTTTGCAGGTCAAGAGAGATTTCATGTGTCTCTACTGCAATGAGCAGCGTCATCCTTTTAACAGTTTGGAAGCAGTTAGAAAGCATATGGAGGCAAAAAGTCATTGCAAAGTACATTATGGAGATGGTGATGACGAGGAGGAGGCAGAGTTGGAAGAATTCTATGATTATAGCAGCAGGTTTCTATCAATTTGTGATGACTTGTGCTCTATACTATTCTTGAAGAACTACTTTTGTTCTTTGGTTAGTGCAATCTTATTCTTGTCTTGATGTGTTGGTACATCTGAGTTTACTGCTTATTTCTTTTTCTTTTTATCTGGTTTACAGTTATGTGTGTGAGGATGGCAAACAGCTGGTTGAGTCAGGTGATATGAGTGTAGAACTTGGGATGGGTGAAGAGCTGGTAATAACCAGCAGATCTGATAAGGGTGTGTCAACCAAAATACTTGGTTCCCGGGAATATTTGCGCTACTATCGCCAGGCACCACGCCCATCACCTATGAATGGTGCGGCGATCATTGCAGCACTGGCCTCAAGGTTTGAATTTGATCCCATTGTATCAGCCCTCTCTGTCTGAAGGGAAACATACTGCTTTTTCTTACAGCAACAGAGCCAAAAAGAAATGGAATCTTATAGTGACAATGAAACTTTTATTTGGATTTCAGGTATAAGAGCATGGGATTGGCTACTGTGCAGTCAAAAGAACAGATGGTGAGGATGAAAGTGATGAAGAAAATGAATAGATCGGGAGTGGAGGCCATGCGTAGTAAGATTGGAATGAAGAGTAACGTCATCCGGAACCTGCCCAAGAATGTCGCGTACTAACTAGTTCTACGCTAGTCCTTCGTTTTTGTGTTTTGGTTGAAGTGAGGTATTAGTCTAGCTAATATTCTGTTGAACTTGAGGTTAATGTCCTTTCAACTTACACTTATTCCCTGAGAAATTAAACCCAGTCGCGGTTTTCTTGCTTCCTTTCCATTCTCTACGTCTTCTCCGTGACGTTAGGTCGTGCAGGTTATTTTATCCGCCTTCTCCCTCTCTCTAAGCACTTGCATTCTTTGGTCATCCTTTCTCCGTAATGGGTTGGTGTCGGGTTCTAAATAAACAGACTTCAATTTACCATGGTTTTTCATTTATCTGGATATATATTATATGTATACTTTTCTTGGCTGGACTTGTATGACAAACTAGTTGTTTTTCTAAGCTGTATGTCGCATTAATAAGATTTTCTTAACTATTAAACCCAACGTACGACGATTTGGCAACTTTGAAGTCAACTTTTTACGCAAGCTTGTGAAACGAGGACATTGGAAATTGGAGCAGATGGAATCTTGGCCAAGGTGGCATCCGTCATCGCTGAATATGCCAACAGTAAAACAGTACACGTCTATATCGGGTCATATAGAATGGACTAACAACATCAAAGACTGAAGTCTGAAATTACAATTATATGCTGCTAACGAACAAAAAACTCCACGTGCTTTTTATACACATGAAATGACATTTCGCTACCCCTTCACATTTTTGGTCAAAATTTTGATACTATCGACAGGGTTACGACTTTCCCCCTCTTTCTTTTTCTTTTTTGTTTTTTCTAAGCACGTTTCTTTACTAATTTCATTTAACAAAAGTGAGATCCTCAACATAGCCCACATAAGCGTGCGCGCAGAGAGAGAGAGCAGCGGAAGCTGGCATGTCCTTGCTGGCAAAATTACAGTGGCAGGACTACAGGACAGCCTACTGCAAAGCCAACGTCTTACGAATTACAAAGAAAATTCTCACATGGCCAAAACAATCTTCAAGTTGCTAGTATTTAACTTTTTCCAGTCATGACAATATATTAAGCTCCCGCAAAAGCGTCATCCAAAATTCCCTTGCCAACTTATGGGAGTTGGTAACGCTTTAGACAAAATAGTAGATACTAGCTAGGCGCCTAACAGCGAGATGTTGGTAAGCAGAAAAAGTAGTAAAACAAAAGGGTGCATCGAGAGCAACTTGCGAGAGTAACCGTTCCTTCAGAACTCTACCTGAGTAAGAAAAAATAGTTGAAGCAAAAGAGAGAGGATGAAGTCATAGAAGTGGTCATAACACTACCACAGAGGATTGTCAAGTTCATTACTGTCTAATCAGCACATCTCATCACAAATGTAACAAGACAAGATCCAGATGCAGATTTTATACATGTTTTGACTTTGACATAATCTGCAGCAAGCATACAATGCTTTCTACTTCCAGTGGATCTCTCTGTTTTCCACTTCTAAGCAAGCACTGCCAAAGAAACAAATCTGCACTCGCTTCAAATAATGGAGACGGGAGTTTCAGCCAAAATATAGTGAAAAGCGGAAAATGATCATGCCCGTACATGTAATTACATTATAAGATCCAAGATGAGATCGTCAATGATTTTTCACTGTATAGGAAACTAAACCAGCATAAAAGAGGATCCATGGTAAGTGCATACCTAATTATCGTAGAACCGGGATCTCCGTCTTTGAGAACTGTGAATACAACAGTAATACTAATAACTCTTCTGTAAAATAATGAAACCATGTAATGCAATGATATAGATTCATATGCATGCAAATTTCCATATACACACGTTTCCCAATGTTACTTTTTCAGGTTACCACAAAAGGAAAACTTGCCAAAATTTTACCAAGAAAATTGTTATGAATTCAAAAGAAGGGTATATATTACAACTTATTCCAGCCAACTTACCCATTCTAAGTGACACTTACATTAACCATCGAATAACAAGAGGGAGGACTTTTCATTTTTCAATGAGCATCAGCAAATACACGATAATCCAAGGATACAAAAGCCAATCTAATGGGCTGAATTGATGTCTATTCTCTTAGGAAATAATCCATCCAGACATTATCTGATTATTTTTATGTATTTATGATTTTTTTCAATTTTTTCACCTACTTCAGATCAAAACTTTCCTTTACAAAATATACCAATTAGGGAGCCAAACTTACCAAGCCAAAAACACCAACCTGATGCCATTTCAAAATCAGATACAATGCTGCTTCCCAATTGAATTTAGATGATTACATAACTTAACTGACTTAAATGCATTTCTAAGTTAACCTTCTTCAACATCCTCTGCTATTGGTTCACAATATGTTTCGCAAGTGTAGCATCCTGGGTCTCTTGACACCTATATGGTGACAACATAGTGAAGGTGATGAGAAAAACCGGAAAACCGTTTCCTTTTTCCTTTTCTTTTGGTGGGGATTTTTCTGATTAGTTGATAGACAAGATCAATCATTAAATAAAGCTTCAAATCTAATAAAAAACAAACCCTATAAGACACTTGTGATAGGTAAGAAGCACTACTGACCTGCGACGATTTGAGCTACCCCTTGAGGGAACATTTCTATTCACGAACTCATCATCCGTCTCATCTACCCTATATTCAGAATAATCTACAGATGTTACAGAGGCCTCATCAGAAATGGATGTATCATAACTTGTGCGCTGATTTCCTCTTCTTGTATCACTAACTCTAGACCTTCTTCTGTTTCTAGAACTCCTTAAGTTATCAAACACCTGATACAACATACAAGAGGTCCACCAGTTCCCCTCATCCCCAGGAAAGTCCTCAAACTCATCTCCAGTTTCCTCATCTCCATATTCAATTACATAGTCTCCCAAAACCACTCCATGTGGGATTTCTGCATGAATAGTGCTCAAAACATCTATGATCTCAGAGGACTGCTGAAAATTCTCCCAATCAAGTTGCCGAGCAGGATCAATCTTCGATGGACGTGCATGAGGGTGCTCCAGTTGCGCATGTTTTTGCAGTTCTAAGTAAGTTCCCTTAAATGTACATTGTTCCTGGTCGCAACTACGCTTCTTCTCATCTAGATATAGACGAGCCTTGTCAACAACAACCCACCCTGTAACCACTCCTCTACACAAGGGACAACTTGGTTTACAGTTGCCTTCAGATGCCTCTGGCTCAGTGTTTTCTGCAGAAGTTACAACAGATGTTGAAGGGGATGACATACCATAAGCAACTTTGAAACGGTCCAAGCAATTTGAGAGCAAGTGATCTGTGTCACACACAAAAGGACGGCATCCATTCTCATATGATGAGCATTGGAGGAGTACACCATTGTGAGGAAAATCCAAGCATATTGGGCAAATCACATCTTCCCAATTGGTATTTAGTTGAATATCCTCCATGTTGGATACATGGTGTCTGTGACATCTATCATATAATTGTCTTAAGGCCATGAAGAGACTACTGACTCGGAAATGTAAAAGCAGATGGAAAGTACCAAGGAAAACCAAGCCAAGCTTTTATGTCAAACCAAATAGGACAATCACTTGCTGTAGTACAACATGATATCAGACAAATCTGCATAATAAAACATAACAGTAATTAGATGTTGGGTGAAACTGGGGGGAAAAAGTGGAAGACATGAACGGAAGTGGCAACTTACTTGAAAATGTTAGCTGCACTTAAATGCTATTTTTTTTGGGTGTTGATTCAAGCGCTTGCATCAAAGGAATATGACCTTTAATGTTGGCAGATAGTATTAACACGTTATTAATATATAAAAATAAAAAATAACAAAAAATATGAAGTAAGCCTCCTACACTGGAAAACCTTTTCACTTTCTGGAGAGCAAACAACATAAAAAAATAAGATTCAAAATTCATTTCCCTTTCTTTTTTAGAGTTCTCTTCAGCAGTCGAAAGGAGATCATGTCATTGCTTCGATTTCTATTACTTAGAGCAAGCAGAACTTGAAATGGGTAGTAGTTTAAAAGAGGAAAATTTAGTTGCCAGAATCTCATAGCCAACTTGGTTTAAGAAAAAAAAGGTTAAAATCAGATTTTTATAGAAAATTTAGGTCGCCGATCTTGCCTGAATAATTCTGATCACCTTGAGAAACAGAGCAATCACCATACCATTTGAAATCAATCGAGTCAAAATTCAAGAAACCAGATTTTGTCAGTAGAGTAAGGATACGATAAGCCATGCAGAAAATTAAAAGCCTAGTCTTAGGATTAACCTATATGAACCGCTATGACAAAATGAAATTACTTCACAGGAAGAAAAAAATGATCTATTGGCCATAAGCGAGAAAAGATTGAACCAATCCAGGATCATATGTATGCGATGAATTTATCAAAACCGTAGGCCCAAACCAATTAACAAATAAGAGTTGTAGACATTGTGAATAGAACAAAATTTCAAGACAAAAAGGAAAAAGAAAAACAATCTGAAAACATGGGCATTCAACAAAACCATTCCAGAAAGTAAAGAAAATCGAACTAAAATCAAAAGGGAAACTTAGAAATGCCAATCCACACTCACGGGCATCCAGTAAAATCGTCGGAGACCCAGTAAATTAACTAAAATAGAGACGACCAATTTTCGATCATACAGAAAACGAACACAAACACAAACTGAGGCATGCTAGTGATGAATAACATAGAATTCAAATAGGACTCACCTTATATAAGGTGATTATGGACAGGAAATGACAAACACATATAGAGATAAGGCCTAACAGAGGAGGAGACAGAGAGAGAGAGTTTGGTCTCTTCAGTTTGTGTTGGCGATTGGGGATGTCAGTTTCAGACTTTCATGAGTAGTAGCAGGTAGGGTCTCTCTCTCTCTCTGACCTTTTTCTTTCACGAAGAAGGTTAAAAAGAGGTGAAGTATACGCACCTTGAAGGCTTATTGTCGTAAATGCCCTTCACATTGACTAAGAGATATTTATATTATTATTCCACTTGAAAAAAAAAAAATTTATTCCCATCTTCTAAAATCCTTTTCTAAAATTTGCCCGTTCATATTGCTTTCACATTATTATGTGAAACGTTTCCAAATTTCCCCTTCATCGTCCGCGGACCGTGACACGGCTGGTGGTTCGATCTAGACTTTATAAATATTTTGTTTGGGGCTCAAATATTTGGGCCAAAAAATTTAGGTTTAATCATAAAAAATTCATCACATAATTTTTTATTATTATAATACTTATTAAAAATCTTATCTCTTTACTTTTTTACCAACTCCCATAATATATCTTTACTTTATAATATTTTCTAAACCCCAATACCCAAAATTTTCACCTCAAACATATCCTTATAAAAACACTTATTGAATTTTTAATTAAATTATAAATTATAAACAAACATAGCCTAAATCCTTTAGGAAATAACTTTTTACTGTTCTTTTAGAGAGAAGAAAATAAAAGAAGACTCACACCAGCAGACTCGCATGCATGATGCACGTGTCCCCAACTTGACACTTGCGATTCCGTATGTACGCTCTTCCCAAAGTCAAATCCGTTTCGGATTTCTTCGATCTTTGTTCGAGTGGGGAGCTCCCAACACAAGTTACAACACCGCCGTAACTACAAACCGTTTGACAAGCCCAACAAACAAAACCAGAAGAATAAAAAAAACGACAAGCCGTTCTATTCATAGTTTGAAGACATAATATTATTCAAAATTTTATCCCAAAACGGACCTGCTAATGGCTCCCCTCCCTGCCTTCCTCATGGATAATCAAGAAAATGGTCTTGCTGACCAACGGCTGAAAAGGACACGTTTCTAATATCATGCCCTCACGTAATGAACTTCTCGAACCCACACATTATAGAGTGAAAAAGAATGTCGAATATGCCAAACAATCATATGCGACAAAGAAAGGAGAAATTCTTTTTCTTTCTTCCGGAACTGAAGGGAGAAAATTGCACGAAAGAATCATTTAAAATTAGAAAAATACACGTACATTCGACCTATACCTTTTCTTGTATAATCGACATTACAAAAACACACTTCCGCTTTCATTGAATCGATAGAGAACTCATGAGCCCATCGGTGGCTTTTGTCACCAGGTTTCCACACAGCGACTGTTGTGAACATTTCTGACCTCTAGAGGAAGATAAATAAGGGAAAAAAAAGGAAAATTGCTGCAAAAGTTATGCAAAGTACATCGGGTGGTGATCTCAAAATTTTCATGAATCTCTTGTGCCAGGACCAACTAATCCTGCTCCTCAATTAATTGGGTCACAACCCCAACGGCAATTGTTCTCCCCAATGCTCGAAGAAACACCCTCCCAAGAGCTCTACATCTTGAAAACTCTTCCACACAGACTGGTCCATGCAAAGCCACCTGAAATTAGAAAGAAAAAATAGACGGAAGTTGAAACAAAGTTTGTAGCCACTATCCACACGGGGCCTTCGACCAACCGACCATTAGAGTGAAGTAGCATAATTTTAATCACCGTTATTCACCTCAAGAACTGCAGTCTGCTTCGCAGTAACACAGCGAGGTGCCTTCTTTGCCACCTTGCCAGTTTTCGGATCAAGTAAGGACAATATCCTGACCACTCTTGCAGCTTCCTTTGCGTGGTGCACGTGAAATTCCACCTGTTCATTCCACTCAAACGATTATGTTTATTTCCCATAGAGGAGCAACATATTGGAAAGAGAAATACATAAATATAACAGAAAAGCACACCTGGGAGCCAATTAAAATTGGAATTGTAATATCCAAAACAAGGACTTTCAGTTCCAAACGTCTTGTAACGGCAATGGGAAAATCAGGGTGACATAGCACACCCCCAGCCATCACATGGTTCACATCAATGCCCTGCAGGCTGACAGCCACATTGTCTCCGGCTCTTGCATATGAACAAGCCTGAGAATCACGTTCCAAGGACCGTACTGAACCCACATTTCCTGATGGCATAACTAGAACCTACAATTATACCCACATTAGAGTACTAGCCATAGAACTAGGAAAAGAAAGGACCGTGAAGAAAATCAATTACACGGCATGCCCCCATGCAACCAGATCCCATCCAACTAAAACCACCGACCTTTGTCAGTGACATACAAAGCATGCATCTGAATCCCAGATTGTCCATGCATGTACCGTCGTCAGTGACAATTTCTTAGGCCATAAGTTTTAGTAGGTGATCCACATAATCAATGTTTATTATGTTGGTGAAATCATTCTTCTTACTACATGATGCAGGACGAAATGATCAGTGTCAATTTCAAATACTATCCAATGCATACCTTTGACCCATTCCGAAGAGCTCCAGCTTCTAGTTTTCCACAGGCAGACACCTGCCCTAATGAAGACAACTTAATAACATCACATATAGGCATAAGTAGAGGCTTCGAGAAATCTCTCGTGGGAGGTTGGAGGGAATCAATTGCATCCAGCAAATAAGGTCCATGACACCTGCATTTCAATGCCTTGCTCAATCTTCAATATTTGCAATATCAGTTACACATAATTCAAGTCCGTATAAGATATATTCCTCATGATGGCAACAAAGAAAGCTATTGTACAACATGACCATATTAATAACGCCAAAACAGGTCCTGTTAAAAAACAATTTTTTTTGTCAATGACTGTGCTCTACTATCTCATTTCTCAGTTGCTAGATTTTATTGAAAATCAGACCCGTAATTGGTTTAACCCAAAGGGGGTCATCAAGCATTTTACCGTAGACCGGCTTCCAATTTTCATCCCACAAAAGTTCATCACATTTATCTCTTTACTTTCAGTCACCTTTTCAATTTACTCAACTGATTGGGACACATGGCATGATATCAAAATGAATTTATGGATGAAAAGAAATACTGATACCATATCTTTCCTAGAAATGAATACTGTCTAAAGCTCAGAGTACTTCCCAATGGTCTGAAAAGTTATCACCAATATAAAAGATGAAAACCTAGAAGAGCAAAAAGATTTACGACAAGGAGTTTATGGATGAAAGGAACCTCACCAGGACAGCAGACGAATATCAGAAGGAGCCTCCACCAAATTTTGATTCTCCTTGGCACTCAAAGGGATCCATGAGATAGAAGAATCTCTAAAACCACAAGAACGAAGAAACATGCCAAGTTGTTGTTTAATAAAATCAAATCGTTCCTTTGAGTAATCCACAGCATCCATTTTGTTAACCGCAACTATAACTTGATCAACACCAAAACTTCGGATAAGTTGTGCATGCTCCCGTGTTTGGCCCTTCACACTGTCCATCCCAGCTTCGAATGAACCAACTGAAGCATCTATGACAAGGATCGCAGCATCAGCTTGTGTTGCCCCGGATATCATATTTGGAACAAAATCCTTATGGCCTGGTGAGTCAAGCACAACAACATGATACTTGTTGGAATCAAAATAAGCAACAGCAACTGTCATGGTTATTCCCCTTTCCCTTTCTTCAGCACTCTCATCCAATGCCCAAGCATAAGCAAAGGACCCCTTGCCCTGTTCGCAATACAAGCACCGTATGAATACACTATCAAGCCTTTAAAGCTCCACACAACAAATAGTACTGGTGGTAGTACCTGTAACTTAGACTCCTTTTCATATTTGTGCATCTCTTTTTGGGATATTCGCCCCAAAAGGTGTAGTAGTCTACCAGAGAGAGTAGATTTTCCAGAATCAACATGACCGACCTATAACGACAGGTTGAATGAAATGACATCACTGATATGTTTAGAAAATATATCAACTAAAGTTAAATGGCTGGATTTCCAGGATCATAAGACTAGGATTAATGGTCGACTTACAATTGCAAGATTCAGTTGAGTCAAAGTATCTTCAGCTTGGTCAGGGAGCATCCACTTTTCAGCCTTATACTCTGCATTTGAACGAGTCACTCTGCTATGAACATTATTTGAAGACCCATATCCAACATCCAAAGCCGTTTTGTTCAAACTATTTGTGATGCTTTGTGGATTGCTCCCACTCGTCGAACAACTACTGCTCTCATCTATGCTAACATGTCTCCCTTTAAGATTCAGTGCAGGTGAGGTAACAGAGCCTTCATCACTCGCCGCGTTCTTGCCTCTACCATTCTTCGGATAGTTGCCCTCATCCCCACTAGAATGTATACCTTTTGGCACTGATGAAGATGAAGGGTCTGAACTCTCAGCACTTGATTTTATACTAACTACACCATTCTTCTCACGGACGCTCGAGGAAACTCTTGAAGATTTCAAATCAGTAGGATTGACTGCAAGAAAAAAGTAGTAGATGAAGGAAGTGAATTTTTTAAACTTAGGAGACGCTATAAGGTGTTTCTAAAGAACAATTCTATCAATCTAGCTCAATTACTTCGTAGAAATATAGAGGATCGCAAAAATGCTTAGTAGGCAAAATATGATACAGTTTGCAACTGGAGGCAACATTGCTTGGGTAAACACAGTTTGGTCTCAGTCCATAATCAACCAGTAAGGGGCCAATTTTTAGCCCCAAATAAACCTATTGGCCATTAGTAAAGAACCAAACCAATTCAAACCATGCAAAGTCCACACATGCTCTATTTGGCAGGAATTTTACCATCTGTTCGTCACGATAAGATATCTGTACTCGACAACTTGAGTACAGATGAGGTACGCAGGCCCACTTTATCTACTAACCAAGCAATTGCCCACAAAATGCAAAACAGTAAACAAAGAGCAAATACGTTGCTTTACATCTCTTCCATATACAATAGCTAGATCTTATTGCCCATGGTCTTTGAACCCATTGGCATCTCCCCCACTATAAGCAACAGGAGGAAAATGAGGCCACGGATTCTATCCCATATATGTGCACGAGTTATATTTTCCAAGGGAAATAAAACAAAAAGCTTCGTAGCTTCATGGTTTAGGGATTAGGGTGATTCTTCGAGTGAATAATCCTCCTCTGGTGTTCTGCAATTCAATCCAAAGCAGATCAACTTGCCAAAAGAAATGTGATAACGAACTGCAATGCATCGTTGCTAACGGAAAGGAAAGTAGTTTTTAAACTGGTGACCTCACCTATTTTCTTTTAAAAACTTTTCACAAAATTAATCTCCAGTATGGGAAAGGATACTTCTAAAATAGCAAAGGAGATGGCTTATCAAAAAAAAAACATAGCAAAGGAGATGAGTTTCTCGTAATTTTGCCTCAACAGAATTCCACGCAGTTAAAATTCTTCACCATTGTAGTTAAATATGCAGTGTTCTAAGCTCTTTGTGTAACAATACATCTTATCAGGAGGGGATTTTTTCTTTTCCAACTGCACCATTAGAGACAGTCATTTGCAACCACAACAGGATACCTTTTGAACCCTTTTTGGAGCGCAATCCGTTAGAAACCAAATCA
This sequence comes from Myrica gale, assembly GCA_963930655.1. NCBI lineage: Eukaryota > Viridiplantae > Streptophyta > Magnoliopsida > Fagales > Myricaceae > Myrica > Myrica gale. The sequence continues at coordinate 1,805,864 of OZ005614.1, read as the reverse complement.
TCAGGAGATGGAACATCAAACTTGAAAGGGGCTGCATCACCAACATACGTAATGTTAGAATATTTCTGACACTGCACTATGTCCATCTGGTGAAACTACATATTTTTTAAATAAGACAAAGTACTGATGGACAGAAAGCATTCTCAACTACCAACGGAATCTTTCTTTTAATTTTATAGGTATGAATCCTGTTTCGGAACATGTGCGGACCTATATTAAGATGGTGATGGCTATGAGTATTATAAGCCTTATGGAATTCATGAAATTGTCCTTGGATATTCATATGCTTGTGGGAGTTATTGCCCTCCTCCTTTACAAACACATCATTCAGCTTTTGAAATGGTACAGCCTTTTTGGGTATCTGTTGCGGCAATGATGCAAATAGAGACTTGGCCATTTTGGATGCTCCAGAATCTTTGCACATGCCCTCAACTGCATGAAAGAGATCTATTCTATGAAAGAACAAACTTGAAAGAAAATCTCACAAGGACACTAGAATAAGGAAGGTACCAAGATGGATACAAGGTGTTTGCAAGAAAAACACAAAATTGAGTTCAATGGGAGGTCTAGCCCAAAACCAGACCCAACAGATGCATTTCGAATTTCCCAAAGAACAGGGACAAAAGAGAGGAGTGTCCCCACAACACAAAGTAGATATCAGCCCAGGTAAATTCAGAAGCTTAGTTCCCACAATGAAGGTTGATATAAGTTACTGGATAGCAAGATGAAATTAAATACCTGTTGTCTTGTCAATCTTGGTGCAAGCAGTTGTCAAAGGATTACGAAGAACCCCACAAATATCACATGCTGTCAAACTCTCATCATTATCATACGTGCAAATGGAGCATCGCCAAAGGACACGCTTAATAGCTTCTTGTTTTGACTGAGGTACTTTGCCTGATACAGAAAATAAACATCAGGGGATGGTATAATGAAAATGTTGTATATCAACGAAGGGTCCGCATATATGAGAGCTTTATTTTTAATCAAGAACATGAAATGTAAACCACAACTTTACTTTTTTGACAAGTAAAACCACAACTTTACAAGATGACAATCAGAACCACCCTGCATTATCTTTCTTAAATGTGGACATTTTCTAAGCAAGAAGTGGATTTGCATCTATATGTGTATCTGTGCAACTATCCGCGTTTTTTTTTCCTTTTGCTTTAGAAGGCAGAGCGGTAAGCATTTTACCAAATAAGGCAAAAAGAAAGTGGAAGAATAGCTGAGAACATGTTAAACATTATGCAGAGTGAGCAAAATTGATCTGGTTCCCAACCCACCTACATGAAGGACTGAAAATTTGTAATCACATTACCAAGTACCTACTGTCTAACCTTGACAATGGGCTTGATAACAGGTAATAGGACAACCAAAAAAGGAGACAAAAGGAAAAGATGCACCTAGATCAATTAAAAGAGAGCTTTGAGTCAATACGGTTACTGACCATTATCTTCTACATCTAGATCATGTTCTTCATAGTCGCCGTAGTCTTCATCGTAATCAACTCCGTAGTCTTCATCGTAATCAACTCCGTAACTTACTTTACGAGGCATGGCCCTAGAGAGGGAGAGAGATAAATACAGAGATGTAAGAGACATACAATCTACACATGCATAATGAACCGAAGCAACCTGAATTGCAAAGACCTTCGTACCTTGAAAATGTAGGACATCAAAGAATCAGTAATTTAGTGATGTCATTGGCGAAGCAAACCTTCAGCGAAGTTCACTAAACTATAGTCCCAGCTTATACAACCTCAATTCAATATACCACAACACATGAATGATAAAAATGAAAACTTGAATCAATTGTTGATCGCCAGAATGTGTTGCTCGTAGTATTCACAAAAAATTTTAGTTCATTAGTAACGCTGCCGTGACCATCCTTTCATCTGCATAGCACCATTAGAATGAATAACGAAAATCACGGCGTTAATTATGTGAAATAAAAGTTTCAAAAATAAGAAGTTCAAAATTATAACAGCACGGAAATGCGCCTAGCGGCCTAAAACAGCAAATAACTTGAGTTCGTCGAAATAAACGGCACTGGGGAGGAAGAAAACCAAAATCTAACGTAGAACTAGAACTTCCGATTTCCTCAGAAAACAAACGAAGAGAGCAGACAACTATGGCGGCGATTGCAAAAACTAATTTAGATGGTTTCGTAGGTTCTCTGCGAAGCAATGACCACAAGAGAAGCAGAAAATTTTCCAGCAAAATTATTTCGCCCCAGAATTGAAGAAACTAGTAACAAGGAACTTCATAAAATACCTAGGGTTTCTACGATTTAAGAAGCAGCGGACAAGGGAAGCGACTAGAGCTTAACCAGGTGGAGCGGTAATGACAAGCAAGTAAGCTAGATTCTTCTTCCCCAGGTTCCTCTTCTCTCTCTCTCTCTCTCAATCTCTTTCTTTTCGTTCTGTTTTTTCCTATTTCTGATCTATTTCCTTCTTTCTTCGCTAAACAATACTTGTTACTTTCTTTCATTTTTTTTCTAGGGACCGTTTATAATGAGTAGTTTTGACTGTAGGCAAACTACAGAGGCGGGCACCGCTAACACATAAGAAATTCTGAGCAAAAATAGTAATTGCATATACAATATATGAATTTAACCTAATACGCACAAAGAAAAAAAAGACTAATTAAATGTTGCATAATAAGCACGGTCCAATCGAGATCATCCGATAGAGAGCGTTTCTAGATAATACAGCTATTGTTTTTATTGTATACTTAATGAAAAAGTTTGAGAACAACATGCACTTGTTTTCATAGTTAACACTGGAGTTGCAGAATTGATATTGATTTGGCCATTAGGAATTTAGGATTAGGGAAATTGGCCCAGAGGTAGTTTATATTATTTTGTATGCTCATTTTTCATTTTTGTTCATTTTTAAAAGCTAATATCTATTGTATGCTCATTTTCAAGTCTGAGGTAATCTTTAGCAAGCAAAAATCTTAAGAATTTTGAATTAGTATGAAAAAAATTTTGAGTTTGATTTTTTTATGAGTTTGTAAAAAAATTTGGTTAAAAAATTAAAAAAAAATTTAATTGTTGAATGATTTTTATTGGAATCTGTTAAAAAAATAAGGAGAGAAAATATTTGATAAATTTCTTTAATAAAAAATAATAAAATTTGTTTAAAAATAAGGTGAGATAATATTTGATGTAATTTTTTAACGAAAAATAGTGGAGTTGGTATTTGTATACTTTTTTTTTTTTGTTGAGATCTTAATATTTGGTTGTCAAAATTTTGAGTTTTAAAATGCTGCATCATCTAAGACAAATATTAAAAAAAAAAAAAGTGCTCAATGTCCAGAGAGAGAGAGATAGGAGGAGGATGGGTTAGCGGATCCCTTCCCTCCCGTCCCCTCCGCGCTTGCAATGCTACGATAATTTTATGCAGCTGGTGAAAGAAGGTCCCAAATCACACAGGAGATTCCTAAGCTGACGAGCACGAAAAGGAACAACCTCTTCATCTCTTTCAACGAAGCAATCATACATCAAGGTGGACCAGTAGAATCCCAAACTCCACACTATCTCCACACCTCGCAAAATAAGTGACAAAATTGCCCCTCTGGATTCCAATACTTTATTTCTCACCTAATCATAAATTCCACCAGCAGGTAAATGGAAATACACGAGTAAACGCATCAAGTTATTCTTCACCAGAATATAAACAATCATAAGGGGACCTAACAAATTTTCATATTCATATTGGAAGGCACTATTCCTCCTGAGATCATCAACGACCATAACACCGAATTAAAATGCCAGATTAAAGCCAAATTATACGTAATTACGTAACGAATATCAATTAAAAAGTGTTGCCCGAGTACCGTCATATAGTTAATCTGCCAAATTATTGTCTGTAAAAGCACCATTCACAATAAACCAAAAACAAGTACATAGCAGACACTGCAGAAATGTATCATGTTATTTATTCACTTGGAACCAAAAAATCGTACTGTCTCGGGAGAGTACTTGCGAAATGGCACGCAAACGCCGCGCTCGATGTCGAGCTGCTCCATTCACTTGTAGCCGTTAATCTCCTTCTCGCTGCCGCACCATTGGCGGAAGCCCCCGACGTCGCCGCGAAATTCGAAACTCGCATTAGCGACGACGTCTTGCTCCTTTTGAGTACCGTGGCACGGGAAAGAAGAACCCAGAGTACTTAATGGCACATATTTGTGCTTAGCGGAAAAAGGAACTGTGTTCGCGTAATTCGTGTAAATGTAGGCCATTGATCTTATGCCTTTGAAGCTTGAACAGAAAGTGAAACCCTACAGACAGAGGGAGAGACACAATCTGGTGAACGGAGGGAGTGATGATGAACTTAAGAGAGCAACAGCTTCGATAAACAGTTACCAAAGGGAATATAGAAGAGCTTGGCAACTCTAGACAAGAAAGCCATAGAAGAGTACGGATGATGCAAGCAACTGATCTCGGAGATATTCGGCGACATCTCTCGTTTTAGCCAACCGGCTTAGTTTCGAGTGGCCATGGCCTTGGATGACAGTCACACAGAGATGTGGTCGGGGACTTCGGACGGCTATAACTTTTATATTTCCCCCTATTTTAGCGTGTGGATGGAGTTAATTTATGTGTAGAATTTGGACCGAGATGTCAAAACATAGTCAAAGATAACTCAATGAACACAACACATACTGTTTGGGATGACATTTTCCAATATAAAGAATCTGTTACGGTTGCCTATTTAACTTGATAATGATGCTCTGACGGATGTGAATGGTGTGAGTTACCTCTTTTGATCATCACTTTTATTAAACTCTAATCTATCTATTCTACATAATTCACAATTTGATACATTTTTGGATCATCAAATGCTTTTATCAACAGCCTGTTGATTCTCCCATGTTAAGTGTTGGATCCCAATACCTTCCTTAGCATGCATTAAGCTTGTTTATCTCGACAGACTTTTACAGGGAAAAAATCCCACGAGAAAATACTTCCTGATCATGATCTTGGTGACATTAAAGAATGAGACTTAACTGTTATGGTCAAATTTTTATAACAATAAATCTAAAATGACACAAAAGTGGCCAATGCCCTCATCGCACGTAAGTGGCCAATGCCCTCATCGCACGTAACATCCAAAAGGCGGGGAAAGTGAAGCAACACTGGCGGGAAACCCTAATAAAACTGCCACAAATTCGTAAATCGAAGGGGCATAATATTAACATCTACACATTGGCTTCCTCCGATTTCTCTATTTAGGAATCGAAAGATGTTCTCAAGCAGCCAGTTGGACTCCACTCCTGCCTTCTCCGGTGGCGGATTCAATCTCTCTCAGCAAACTCAACCCATCGATTCGGTGTCTTCTGCAAAAGTGAGCCCTCTCTCTTCATGTTCCGTTTGACTGCCTAGAAAATGAAGGAAAATGACAGAATCTAGAGTAGAAAATAAGAGGTAGTTGTCGGTATTTGTTCTTAATTATCTATTACCAAATTGAAAAAGAAGAAATCATAGTCAAATGAGCTGAATACGACTTTCTATTAGCAATTTGGAATAGAACAAATCATAGTCAAGTGAGCTGAATACGACCTTCAGTTACGGGAAATGAAGACAGAAAGCGTTTTCATTTTTGTTATTCTGTACTCTCTCACCACTGATTCGAGACTTCTAGGTCACTGAACTGGTCTGTTCGTAGATTCTACTGATCAATTGTTTGATTGCTGAGAATACACGGTAAAAAGGAAATGGAGGATCATTTTTGACATTTTACTTTATGTCCATCAAGACGTATGGTCTTCAAGAAACTTAAGTGTTATGACACATTAGTCGACAACGTGTAGATTTATCGGCAGCCAAACAGGAGTTTACGTTTTGCTCTGCGTTCT